>JANIVK010000109.1:0-25510 GCA_030555795.1 Entelexis sorbosivorans | reverse complement strand
CAAGCAAATCTTCGTTTACGTGACTGCAGACTACAACACGGTCAGCCCCAAGACGGGTGCGCAGAGCGAGAACTCTGTCGTGATATGGGACAAGATCATCACGAACCCGGAGCGCGCAAACCTCACTCTGCGCAACGAGCACGGAAAGTACTCCGTCTATGACATCCAGAGCGCGTTTGGCGGCCCAGATCGGGCCGTGAACCTCACGTTGCGATGGAATGTGCAGCCTAAGGTCGGCTTTCTCGTAAGAGGAAAGGCGGCCATCGACAGCGGCGATGCCGAGGTGAAACTCCCAGCACAAAAGCGGGCAAAGCCTAGTCAGGCGGCATAAACGTGATTGCGCGCTGCTCAGTTCGCTGAAACCTCAGGAGCTCTGTTTGAAAGTGATTCCAAATGTGAGCGCAATATCACGCGTACACAGGGGCTGTCATTGGTGCCTGAATCCACACAGCGCGATAGGGTCGCTTAGAGTTTAGTGCGCCGCGTTGTGCTTCGTACTCGTTTACCTTTAAGGAATAGGAGCAGACACACAACTGCAAACCTCCAGTGGTGTATACTTTTAATTTGGGAAATTGAATGAGGAGTTAGTGTCCGCGGATTGCCGCCTGGTGCATAAAACTCTTCACACCAAAATAAGACAACAACAAGACACGCCTTCTAAAAACGAAAGTGCTTAAATCGTATTGGTTGCTTGCAAATACATGAAAACCTCAAATTAAAGTTGTACAAAGTTGTCGCTGGCGTACTCATATTACGACTCCCAGGCCATTCACTAACGCGAAGTTTCTGGACATCATTTGGCATCACAACGGGAACCACTACATGTGTTAGTTCTTTCCCACAATACTCGCAGCTTTATCTATACATATTCCCGTTCTTTAGAAATCAGCATTATCTGCGGGCCGGATGCAAAATCGCTAGGTAGCAGCTTGTTAGCTGTGAACCTGCGAGCGTTGATCATGCACTGGGTAGCAAAGCTTAGGCACCTTATAACCTGGTTCGCCATAAATACAGTAATAATCAAGTACGAGGTGTTTTGTAGCGCGAAGCCTTCGTCTATGCTATCTATGCTACCCAATCTGGCTCGAAGCCGGCGGCCTATAGCTGCTATTTCAGACAAAATTAATGCACCTAGGGCGAGGTTGGCTGAACTTTGACTACGAATTTTACTATAATATGCTGAATTGATACTTTTCCAGCTGTCGATCTGAATGCTACCGTGAGAAGGGGGTACTGAGAACAGGCATAAGCTACACCCTCCGCAGTCAAACTTCAGACCTGACGATAGGAGGTTCATGCGTGAAGTAATAAGACGTGTATCATGGAGGACAAAAAAACCTAAACTCCACCGGTCGTAATTATTAGTCTGATTCGCAGCGGCCTGTAGTGGCAAAGCCCAAACCGCGACACGCCCGGGCTGCGCGTATTGACGCCGTGACTAATACGGTATGACGTTTCTATATTTATTTTTTTTGTTACCATCTAGCTCTGCCTCTACACTCAAGACTTTCATTCGCTTTTGTTAATATCAAGCGATGTCCACAGTTGCTAATTCCGCCAACCGCTTCTTTTGGCTATGTGTGCTGTCGTTCTTCTTCCCCTACTTAGCCGTTGGCATTGAGTTCGGCTTTGAGGACAAGTTCTGCTTGAACCTTCTTTTGACAATGTTTGTTCCCTTTGGCGGCTTCATTCACGCAATTTACAGTTTGTCAAAGGCGCGTTACTCGCGCGCTCCATCTGCGGATGCTAATGTACAAAACAGTGCCAGCGGCCACGCGCCAAACAATGGTAATTGGGATAGTGAGCACCAAGCAGGCAGAGTTCAACAATTTTATCCAGCCCCTCCGGCTCCTCAATTTGCTGCATCCTCAACAGCTACCCAGGGAGTCAATGAGGAGACCAAGTCGCAAAGACCGAATCCAACAGTCTCAAATTCACAGGGTGCTGGCCCGCTTAATACTGCGCCGAATACGAATCTGGCCCCAGTTCCAACTAACTCGGAGCCCCCAGCATACACGGAGTCCACCGGCCCTTCGCAGGTAAATAGCGTACAATGAGGTCTGTACCTGCAATTCTGTGCCTATAATTACGCCGATGTAGTGGGTTACTGAATGATTGACATCATGTGTTACTTCAATGTAACTTATATGTCTGTAATAACTCGATGTACTTCTCACACAGCCACGTTATCTATGCTTCGCTTAATACAGGCGCTGTTATTTGGGGCCTTTCGTATGCAGACTTGCCATCTATCCTTGTGCCTTTAGTGGAGCTCAACGAATGGCGCTCGTGGTCTCTTTCCAGATATAGTTAGCGATGGCATAGAGTTTAGTCAATGAACCCTACATGGCATATGTACATGACATCATCGGTTGGGCTGCCGTATGCATTCGAGCCCTCAGCATAAAAGGCGCGGTTAACGCTGCCCATAGCCATGAGGTTATTGATTACAATGATTTGTCTTTTTTTTATTTTATTTGATTATGGAGGTTACATATGTGATTGATCATTAGATTGCTAAGACCGACAGTTGAGCGTATGAGTGGATGGAAATGGAAGAGAGCCTCCTGGGAAGCAGTGGAGAGATTAGTTTTCGCGGATGTGGAGTTTCTCCTCTAAGGCCTGGACAACAGCCCGCAGACGCTCATTTTCGGCAATAAGTGCGACATTGCGCTTCGAGAGCTCTTCGTTGCGCCCGCGGAGTTCGGCCAGTTTGTCGGCCCGACGCGCGCGCGACCGACGCGCAGCCTCCGTATTCTTGACGCGGCGCTCCGTAACAGCAGCGATGGACGGCTTCCCCGCCCGCGAGTGGGCAATAATCGAGCCTTGTATCGGAATGAGCAAATTCGCTGCGTCCACATCAGCGTCCGTTTGTGCTGCTGGTGTAGAAGCTCCCAAGTCCGTCTCGCGAACCATTTCCGGAATAAGATCCTGCGCCGGCACGGGAAACTCTAGATCTGGCAGGTCTAGATGTTCTGACCGCGTAGACAGCTCCAGAGGCTCCACGTTGTCCAGCGGCTCTGCAGACTCCAGAGGCTCCAACGGTTCGAGTGGCCCCAGCGAGTCGTATGGAGCTCCTAGGCGCCCGTAATTATCGTCAGAGACATACTGTACCCAACGCGGCTCTTCCTTCACGGGCGCCCAATAAGCATCCGCGGTTTGCCTTGTCTTCCCAACTTGTGAGGGTCCGGGCACACGTTGCCGCGTGTCTTCGTAGGGACCACTAACCATCCGCGAAACCGTTCCCAATAAGCCTGAGATCGGGTGGCGATCGCGGCAATGACGATTTCGGCCCCTGGCGGAGAGAGGCCTAGTATAGATGTATTCTGGCTTATCTAATACATATGCAGGTCGATGACCACCTGCACGTCGCCTGCAGGCCTGCTCAATAAACACTGGGGGAGACTGTGCGCCCTGACCCTGTGTGTGCATATGAACGCGAGCCCTGGCGCACCCCGTAGCTGGCTAAACTAGCCTTTAAGACGAGCTCCGTTCCGGATAGCGGTATCATTCACGAGTAGAGTACGAAGGATTCAGTATTCGCGAAACAGTGGGTCCCAAAGCCAAAAGGACGCTGCACACGCGCCGAGAACAAAACGCCCCGCAGCCATACTTTTCTTTTTTTAGATAATACACTCACACCTTTGCACGAGCCAGGCAAGAGTGTGACTGCGGGGGCCGCTGATCCTCGGCCGACGTCGAAAGATAGGCAAAGGCTTATCATGCCAGCTCGGAGCGGCTGACTCTTATTTCTTGGTGTGGCCCGGTCAAGCCGATCTCTAATCTTCTTGCGCAGAACATTTCATCTCATAGCACAGCCATAAAAGAGTTTTCATTTAACAATGAGCACAACTTAAAGCCAGATTTAGTGCCTGCATAACGTCCCTCGGGACTAGGAATAAAGGATAAGCCCCCGCGCCCCACCTGCGCCCACCATTTTCCCCTGATCGGAGCCATATTAGGGGCGGGAGCGTTCTCCTCACACATTAGTGATAGTGCTCTTGGTCAGTCTGTCGAATAGAACAAGATCAACCGAGTCCCTTAAGCTTCTCAGAGCCCGAGAGCCTGTCTCTGGTCAGAACTCATCTGTCAACCAGGTTCTATCGGCAGAGGAGCTGGCGTACATAGCTACAGCACGACAACTCCTCGAGTCTCGCAAATGCTCGCAGATTGCGACTCGCCATAGCATGGTCTAAGAGCGATCAACTTCGGCATCAAGCAGCTTGTAGCGTGAGCTCAAATGATGAAAGGATGCTTCGTTGCTCTTGCAGTCAACTTCAGATCAGATATAGATCTCCTGTGCGTCAGACTTGATACTAACTGCCACCTGCTCTTCGGTTGATACCTAAACATGTGGACTTCGCAAGGCCGGCGCCGATGACGGCACCCAAATGCTAGCAAGTTTGATGAATTGCGCGAGCAGTGGGCGTTTCCTTATTCGCTGCACGGGGCTATTTACCCAGCCACAGCGCAGGCTCGCAGCAAGATGTCTCGGCACGGCGCATATCTGCCGCCAGCGGAACATGACTGCAGAGGCTTGCTCTCGTCAAGCACAGATAGACACCGCACAATACATCAGTGATCATACTGTTAACTCATGTTGCTTCAACGCTGATCAAGCGACTCTGGTGCAGAATATCAGTCTTTTAGACGCTGCTAGTATGCGGCGCCGCTATATATAAAGCCTAAGCTAGGAACTTAAGGGGCCATTGAACAAGCACAAGTCCATGTGAAAGGTGGAGCTACTACAAACTCTTTTTAGGACCTATAGTCGCCGTTGATAGTGACGTATTCATGGCTCAAGTCGCAGGTCCAGAATGTTGCCGTGCCCTGCCCTTTGCCGAGCTCGATCTTGATATTAAGGTCCGGCATTTCAAGGATTTCCGACGCGCGACTTTCATCGACCTGCTCCGGTTCACCGTTGACAAGCAACGGCAGCTCTGCGCCGCCATCGGACGGGACAAAGGAGACGGATGTTGTCTCAGGATTGACCTCCTCGCCGGCATATCCGATCGCACACAGAATGCGGCCCCAGTTAGCGTCTTTTCCGTAGAGGGCCGTCTTTACCAACGCACTGTCAGCAACCGTGCGCGCGATATGCTTCGCTGCCGCGTCAGAAGCGGCGCCGGACACGCGGATCTCAACGAATTTCGTGGCCCCCTCGCCATCACGCACGACAAGCTTCGCCAGCTCTGTACACGCATTCCTGACTGCGCCGCACAATTCCTGGAACCCGGGCGAGCTCGAGTCCCGAATAAGTTCACCCCCCGCGGCGCCATTCGACAGTGCCAAAATGGTATCGTTTGTCGACATATCACCGTCAACATGAATGGAGTTGAAAGAACAGTCTACACTTTCCTTGAGGACTGTCTTGAGTGCTGTGGGGCTCACTGGCGCGTCTGTGGCTACAACTCCAAGCAGAGTAGCCATGTTCGGGCTGATCATACCGGCACCTTTCGCCACGCCAGCAAGGTTGTATGTGTGCTTGCCGACTTTGAACTGCGTGGACACGAGTTTGGGGAACGTGTCCGTCGTCATTATACCCTTGGCGAGAGACATCCAGTCCTCGTGGCTGGACCCGAGGCTTTGAAACAGGCCAGGCGTCCCTTGCTTGATTTTGTCAATAGGAAGCAGCTGCCCAATTACTCCCGTGCTCATACACAAGCTCGATCCGCCGTTCGTGGCCTGACTTGCCGCGTTGATCATGGCTTTCGCGTCAACGAGACCTTGCTGGCCTGTCACCGCATTCGCGCAACCGCTGTTAATTAGCACAGAGCGGAAGCCTTGGCCCTCGGAGTCGGCCAGAATCTGCTGATCGACCTGCACAGGAGCAGCCTTAAAGATATTAGAGGTGAACACACCGGCAGCCGCGCTATCATGGGTGCTAGAAATAGCAGCTAGATCCGGAATCTCGGCGTTCTTTTTGATACCCACATGCGCAGAACCGACCTTGAATCCGACAGGATACGTTCCAGATGTTGGAATGCGAGCGAGACGCTTCATTGTATGCAGAGTTATGGAACAATCACTCGACACTCAAGCTCCCACCGGTCGATATGGGCCAGGGATGACTCACGCAGGGAACGTGAAGAGCGCGCGCTAGGCACTAAGGCTCGAAACACGAGACAGAGACACACGGCGCGTGCCGCCGTGCATAACTAACAAGTCCTCAATACTGCTGCAAAAACATTTTGGCAATTCTTGACTCCTAAAAAGTGGGAGAAGGGGCTCAGAGAACATTATCAGAGGGATATGAATGCTGAGAGACAATTAAAATAGGAACTAATAATATAAGATATTAATTTAGTTCAATATATTAGCCCAGAACAAGCTGTTTTGCATTCGTATGTTCTGGATCAACTTCTAACTTCCTTTCCACCGGCGTGTGTGCCTCCTTTGCGCGCACCTAATGTACTTACTAACCAGCCGGTGTTCCTTACGAAGCGCACTGAAAAAGTACCAGCCCAGAAACCGCTCTACATCTAATTAGTTAACAAAAATGGCCGCGGAGAAGGTTGAGAACACGGTTGCTAACCCCGACGTCGTCACGAAGTACAAGGCTGCCGGCGACATCGCCCAGCGCGTGCTTGCTGAGGTCAAGAAGCTGGTTGTCCCTGGCGCCAAGGTGTACGACATCGTCATCAAGGGTGACGAGCTGCTGAACGCCGAGGTTGCCAAGGTTTTCAACAACAAGAAGGACATCTCGAAGGGCATCTCGTTCCCCACGTCTGTGAGTGTCGATGACTGCGTTGCATACTTCAGTCCTCTCGAGACGGACGAGGCTGTCGAGCTGAAGAGCGGCTCTGTTGCGAAGATCATGCTCGGTGCCCAGATCGACGGCTACGCGTCGGTTGTGAGCGATACGATCGTCGTTGGTGGCGCGAGCGAGGCCTCGCCGGAGGTCCGCACGGCTCTGGCTGCGGCCTGGTACGCGACGGAGGCGGCCCTGCGCACGGTGAAGCCCGGCTTCCGCAACCTCGACGTGACGCACATTGTGCAGGACGTGACGAAGGAGTTCGGTGTCACGGCGCTGGAGGGCATGCTTTCCATGCAGCACGAGCAGAACAACATTGCTGGCAAGAAGCGCATTGTGCTGAACCCGAGCGCCGCGCAGCGCTCGGAGAGCCAGAAGTTCGAGGAGAACGAGGTCTACGGTCTGGACATTCTGATTGCCGTCGAGGGCTCGTCGGGCAAGACGAAGAGCAAGGAGACGCCCACGAACATCTACCGCCCCACGGAGCTCAAGTACACGCCGAAGCTGCGCTCGTCGCGCGCGGCGATGACGGACGTGCAGCGCAAGGCTGGCAACTTCCCGTTCAACGTGCGCATTCTCGACGACCAGCGCCGTGCTCGCATTGCGCTGCGCGAGCCGCTTGACCACGGCAGCATCGAGGCTTACGACGTCGTGTACGAGAAGGACGGAAAGACGGTGATCCAGCTCTTCACGACCTTCTCGCTCACGAAGACGGGCATCAACAAGCTCGCGGCCCCGACTCAGCCGGAGCTCGAGGGCGTGAAGAAGCCCGAGAGCGAGGCGCTTGTGAAGCTCCTGAGCACGTCGCTCAAGACGAACAAGAAGAAGAAATAAAAGTGTCGCGCTAGCACCCGCTGAAGGCTATCCTTAGAAGTATCTGAATCACCCTCAGCGTGCGCCGCCCCGCGGTGCTCAAGGATTCTTCGAAGTAATGGGCTTCTGTTGGGTACCAGTAGTCGTTTTTTTTTATAAGGAAAGAATAAATGCTAGTTTCCATAAAAACATATGTATTTAGCGTCAACCGCAACGTGCAGTCTTCTGTTGTCTTTTTTATGGCTTTTTTTTTTCTACCTCTTTTCGCCAGTCGCGGCCCGACGACGCGTTTATGACAAGAGCTGTTTTCAGCACGTTTTACCCTTGGTGAATTTCTAATAATCGTGGGATCCCTTTTTGGCTGCGCACGTTCGTCTTCTCGCTCCCAACTCACGAGGGCACTAGCGGCCAGCTCTCGACTCTAGAGTCCCAACATTACTTTATCAACCTTATCGTTTCACCGCGCGTTTTGGTCATCATGGAAACGCGTCGGAGGTCCCGCCGGGCCTCAAGGCGGCACGAGATCGAGCTTCCGGCATGGGACGAGCCCGAGCTGGCCCCGGACAACCCACGGTTAAAGTCCACGGGCCAGGGAATCGCCGAGTTCCCCGCCAAGGGCGCGCTGGCTACGATCGAAGACCCGGACAGGCACAAGCGGCAGCTGAGCAAACCTCCAACGAAGCCGCGCAAGGTCCATCGCAACCACGCCGCACAGTCGGAGGACGCGAGCCCAGAAGCGAGCGCCCGCAACGCGAAAGAGGAAAAGCTGTACATTAAGCTGAAGTCGCGACTCGTTCCGAACGGCGCCGAGAGCGATGTGCGTGAAGCGCCGAAACGTGGCGAGGAGGACTACCGCCACGAGCGTGCCATAGAAGCGCGCAGCAATGGCCAGGGGAAGCGGGCGTCGGCAGACGACTCCTCGAGCCCGAAGCGGCACCGGCGCGCAGCACGGCCGTCGTTTGAGGACGCCGCGCCCGAGCTCGAGACGCCCGGGCCCGAGGATCGCGAAACGCCAGAGCCCGCAGACCGCTTTGGCAAGCGGGCCGAGCAGGACGGCCGGAAGCGCAAGTCTCTTGCGTCTTCTGCGCACTCCAGTCGTCCGGGTTCTGTGTCTCCCGAGTCAAAGCGGCTTAGCGCGGGCAGCGCCGCCGCAGACGCCGCTTCGCCAAAGCCTGTGCACAAGGGGAAAATCAAGAAGAGCGCCGCTGAGGACGATGGCGGACCCAACGACATCGTGAACAACGACTACTGCACGGCCTGTGGGGGCACAGGCGAATTTTTGTGCTGCGAGACGTGCCCAAGGAGCTTCCATTTCTCGTGTATAGAAGCGCCGGTCGTGGATGTAGACGAGCTTCCCGACGAGCCGTGGTCGTGCCGGCACTGTGCGCCAAGACCCTTCACAGAAGAGGACCAGTCCAGAATAAAAAAGACATTTTTCGGGTCTCTCATCATCGCGTTCGAGTCGCAGAACGCCATGGCTTTCCAGCTCCCCACCCATATTCGCGACATGTTCGCACACGTCCAGTCCTCAAAATACGGCGAGTATCTGGACGAACCCATGAAAAGCGACGGCGTCTCTCAGGGCCCGCGTATCCAAGACAAGAACGGCAACGTGCTGCTCTGTTACAAGTGCCAAGAGTCGGCGATTCGAGGCAAGCCGCTGGCAGTGTGCAGCAAGTGCCACGAGCCGTGGCACATTGACTGCGTGGACCCACCCCTCGAAAGTACGCCTTTGGGGTACTGGGTGTGCCCCTTGCACGCCGAAAATATCACCGACTTGCCGCTGCGCGTACGCAAACCAATCATGTCTAACGTGGCCCTGAAGCGACAAATCTCGAACGACGGAGATATTGAGATTACCGACGACGACGACGATGACGACATGCGCGTGGATGCCGCCGATTTTAATGGCGACTACAGCGACGAGGAGGTCGTCAAACATGTCAACTTCCCGGCACAGACTCGCGCTCTGCCGAACGGGACCGTGGTACCCAAGGGACCCAAGCACAGACCTCGCGGTTTCGAGTTGGACCGGGTCGTGTACAAGCTGCCATCGCGAGCTGTTAAGCTCGACTTCCTGGACGCTGTGCACCGGCTAAAAAGTGAGCCGTATCGAGAAACCCCTACTTCGAGCGTACTCACAGCCCTTGACGCGCTCGCAGAAAAGCCGCAGCCGGATCGCGAAGCCGTGCGGAATCTCATGGCTCTCAAGTTGCAAGGACCGGCTGTCGACGCTGCTGAGGCGCATCGCAACTTGGGCATTCTCGTGGACGCGGCCTTGAATGATGCCGACGAGTCTGGCCAGGTTGCGGCCATCAAGAAGCTTATGAAGGAGAAGGGGCGTGAAAGGCTTCTAGAAATGCTTAAGGAATGATTTGTAGCAACAGAAATGCCAAAGTGAAAACAAATGATGACCGATGTTTATAGATGTTTGCGTTCGTTTCCCTGGGCGTTAAAGACGCGCACATTTGCATATGCGAGACTCTGCTGAGCCTCGTTAGGTAGAAAATCTAATAAAACTGGACTTTTTTGACCGTGAGGACTTTCTCTTTCGAGCCTCAGAGCCGATCAAAATGCTCTTCGAGACGCGCTGCGTCGCATCGGCTGTCTTCTGTACGGGAGGCGTATCATTGAAATGTGGTGACAGAAGAACTTGGGCATTGTTACGTGCACCTTTGTGGCCGTGCAGAGCAGCCTTTTCGAACCAGTGTAACGCCAGATCGAGGTCTTGACCAACTGGTCCCTTACCGGTCAAGAATAAGCAAGCAAGGTTGAACTCTGCTTCAGCATTAATCGCCTTGGTGGCCGCCTTCAGATAGTATTTGGCTGCCGTGGTAATTTCTTGCGGCACGCCCAGGCCGTTATTGTACATTTCGCCTAGATTGAACAGCGCTGCAGATACTCCCTGTTTGGCAGCCGCCAGAAAAAGCGAGAAAGCCTTCCTTAAGTTCCGCCTTACGACGACACCACTAGCATATAAAGTGCCAAGGTTGTTCTGAGCGTAAGGATCCTGTAGCTTAGCTGCGCGTTTGAGAAACGTAGTGGCGAGCGACACATTCTTGGGTATTCCATCGCGGCCATCCATGTACAGCACAGCGAGGTTGTAAAGTGCAGGGGCAAAGTCCTTATCGGCACTACGTTCCAGCCACTTACACCCGTGAACAGCGTCCTTTGCCACGCCAGTGCCGAGGATGTACATCATCCCTAAATGAAAGAGTGCGTAGGCATCTGTTCCTCCTTCTTGGGCCGATCTTATAAACCAGGCACGCGCTTTTTCTGCGTTCTTCGGAACACCGCGCCCATGGAGATACATGTACCCGAGCTGGCTCATAGACTGGATTATTCCATGGTCTGAGCACCTTTTGAAGCAGCCGTATGCCTTTGTATAATCCTTGTCTATGCCTTGTCCATGCAGATACATGGTCCCCAGGTTGTGAAGCCCGACAAAATCGCCGCGCATTGCCGCAGCCTTATATTTCAGCTTGGCTTCGTAAAATCTGCCGCTCTCAAAAAATTTGAGACCATCGTAGGTGGTACTCGAGGCATCCGAGTCTAGAGCTGGCGCCGGTTTGGACGGCGGGGAAGTGACGGTTAGTGGACTCCCCGACCATTGTGGCGCAATACTCGGAGTTTCGAAGCGCCGAAGTCCATAATTGTCGTCAGGTGTTTGCTGGTCGCTATCGTTTCTGCGGCTTGCATAAGTTGTAGTCAAAGCTCCGCACCGCGACGAGCCTTGAATGCATCTTGGAAAGATATTATTTGCTGCACATATCCAGCTGCAGCGCTTGGTCTCGAACTGTTCGTTACTGAAGACTCTCATCAGATTTCATAGCTCGGTTTCCGTTTCACTTAAATTCTCGGTGATTGTGATCGCAGCTCTAGATCTGAAGAGATCCTCGAACTTGTACCACGTTAAACTTGAATCAACTAAGCGTCATTGTGCCTGAATGGTAGTCCAAATCGGTAAACGCCTCCTACCACTTCGCTTCTTCCGGAAGACATATGCACGCCCATGCATATTTGAATGCATGAAGTGAAACATTTACATTCCAACATCTAAGACATTGGCTGCATGCATGCAGTGTATGGCGCATGAACCTTCCAGCTCTTTGTCGCAAATGTATGGACTAAATTCCCTGCAAAGACTTGCAGGGTACTCGTGATTCGCTTTCAATGGAACAGATGTATGTTGAGGGATCTTTTTTCTTCCTAGGTATTCACAACCACAAAAGGATGTACACCCGCAAATTCCAGTAAACTCATGTTTCACACAGCCTGCCCCGGTGCCGTTTTGCTTCGCCGAATGCGGAACCTCCGCCTAGAGCCCTGGTGTGACTCAGGTCGAATATGACGAGGCGGACTTAGAGTGGCGGGGTCGCATCGCGCCACGTAGAGCTGCTCTCGTACAACATGTATGTCATAGAAATGGTCGTCCCGTGCTCTCACATTATTGAGACCATGTAGTAACTATTTCTAGTATGTAGGCTCTATTAATACTATGAAAGAAGTCAGGGCGAGCGCTGAGAGTAATAGATGGAAACAACCGCTTGGCGTCTTTAATTACGGAATTCCAATATCACCGCTGGTTTTTGATGCTTCAGACCATAGCGCTCAGCATATCTTCCCGTCTGTTGGCCTTGTTGCTGAAGAATTCTCCGGAGTGTGACTGACCCCCTTGGAGCGTGAGCTGCGACAATAGTGCTTCTGCTTTGAATAGTAATGGCCGACTCTTCAAATGCATAGTGAATGTAAATGCGTCACCATATGCTGATACTAGCTCAATGAAAAACAAATGCTTGGGCGGCAATGCGTCGATTCCATTGTGCACGAACGCTTTGAGCTTGTCAGTATAGGACCTCTGATACGAGCAACTACCATTTCCAACATTCAGGGCTGGACCTGTTGGCACTTATCAGAGCAAATTAAATGCAGTGGTTGGTTCTATTCCTTCGAAATGGAGTTCAGTCTCGTCCATGTTGTATTGAAGTCCGGCACACGGTATTCAGCCTCCAAATCCGAGCATCCGCCGAACCACTGCAACAATGGCGCACGTTTAGCTCTTTTGTTTCGCGACGCCTCAGAGCAACATATCCGGAATGCGTTGGTTCTTTCAAAAACCGACGGGCCGAGCTATTACCTGCGGGACGTAACCCATTTTGGCTGCAACAACTCGCTTACCAAGGAGCATACAGCAGGTCCTCGTGTGCCAACGTATGTACATGCTCAATGATGGCTTTCCCCTCGATGACACTGAGGGCGGTAAGTGTTTATACTAGCTTCCTTCGATGAGAGACCGCCCTTAAGCCTTCGCGACAGAGTGCTTGTGTTGAATTTGCCCACCTTGATCTTCAGTTGACCTGTTTTGCTAGTAATGGCCGATTCTACGCTGGTTTTGCAGTCGTGGAGTCATATTTATGATGATTGTAGAACGCGGACGCGTCCAATACGTGGGGTAAAATGGCGTTCAACCCGTATCCTGCGGTATGCGCGACTTCAACTCGAGGTGTCGATTTCACAGCATTAGCGGTATGACGCGGTTTGACGAATTTGAAAATAAGTCGCGACTGTCGCACGCAAAGGATTCAGTTGGGTCCTGGCGATGCTCTTGCGTCTTGCACGGCATACATGTCCTCTCAAGGCCCCCAATGCACGTATCGTAGGACTCAGGTCGTTGTACTCAACTTTGCCCGATAAACCTGGTACGCCTTTGACCCCTGCTGGAAATGGCCAGCCAATACCCCCAGCACAGATCCACAGGGTGACCTACGAGTACCCGCCGCCGCCGAAACGAAGCGCTTCCCCGCCTGTACAAAGCTCGGCTTGGAGGCGTCATGTCCCTCTGCTAATTGGTGTTGGTGGACTTTTGTGGGCGGTTTACGCGTTCAATTACTTCTTTGGCGAGGGCGGCAAGGCTGAACAAACGGTGTTGACGCCGACGTCTTTCACGACTTATAGAATTACGTGCAAGGAAGACATAAATGAAGACTTGGCGCTCATCGAACTTTCACCCAAGTTTGCGGCTGGTACATCGATGCTGAAGAGCGGAGCCACGCTGTGGAACGGCAAACGTCTTTGGAGCATTCAGGTGAAGAACCCCATGGTGCAAATAGTGCGCAATTACACGCCGCTGCCCTTGTACTTCATGCAGTCAGGTGGGCCCGACGAAAAGCCACTACTGCGCGTTATGGGCACTGCTGGAGACGAGGGCAGGATGTGCCTCCTCGTTAAAAAATACGCAGATGGTGAGATGAGCCGCTATTTGCATTCCCTGCCCGTAGGCTCCGATGTGGAGATTAGAGGGCCGTATGTGGAGCACCAGTTCCCGTATGAGGAAGCCGATATGCAGAAGCCTCGTCAACCGATGCTTGACATTCCGACTCGAATGCCCGCCGAGAAGGAGCTGGATTCATCTGCAGAGGTTCTGCGTGGCCAGAATATCGCGCTTTTCACTGCAGGAACGGGCATTGCACCCGCATTCCAGATGCTATTGAGTCCGCATAATCCCCCGCGTGGCTTGACGCATGTTTACCTCAGTGTGCGTGACCGAAAGGATATCCCGTTCGGGCGACTTATGCTGTTTCTGGAAAGCGCGGGTCGGGCGCGGTTCCATGTATTCGTCGACAATGAGAATAAGTTTATCTCCCTGAACGACATACCACCGCCAACACAAAGCCCTGCGCAGCCCAGGGCCATTGCGGATGGGCAGGCCTCGCCAAAGTACACGTCAGTTGTTCAGCAATTCTCAAACTGCGATCCCCAGGCGGTGTATCTGCCTGGTGTCTCACAGGCAGTCGTCTGTGGGCCACCTGGGTATATTGCCTACGTTGCTGGTGATCCGGGCTTGAACGGCGTAAACCCCATAGGTGGTCTACTGGGGGCCAAAGGCTGGACCACTGAATCTACGAAGCGCATGTGTGACCTTTGAAGCACTTGTGCTGCGTACGTCCTTATTCTGTATATAATGTGGTTATATTTCTCCTATGTGTGCCACTATAGGCTCCATCGTACGTGTTAATAGACAACTACATCGTTTCTGCGGGCCTTAATTAAGCTACACATCGCGTAACAATTACGAAGTCCCAGAACCTAGGAACCTTGATCTGGCGGACCAAGAGAAAACTTAGCCCGTATAAAACTGGGTACGGCATCCTCGTTTATACCACACTAAAGCTGGACTGCAATCATTTTAGGCGTCTTTAACCGGCAGTGCCGACCGGGACTCAGCTAGACACATACACAAGTTGAGTGTGGTGTAGTATAAGCGGCGGAAATAGACTCACAGGTCTAAAGGACTTCCGTATTTCATAAATGCCTGGGGGGATGTCGAAAGCAGTAAGGAAAAAAAATGCAAAACTATAAATGACCTTTAAAAAAGAAATGCACTGACCCGGAATCGAACCGGGGTCGAGTCGAGATAGCCTAATGGCAACGACTCAGTATACCACTAACCCACCAGTGCTGGTTATTGGTTTGTAAGAGTCAGCAGTCAAGCACTGCAGTTAATTCCATCGGCGAAGGTACAAAGAAGACAAAAAGAAATGCACTGACCCGGAATCGAACCGGGGTCGAGTCGAATCAACCTAATGGCAACGACTCAGTATACCACTAACCCACCAGTGCTTCTTATTAATATCGTTTCACATTGAAACGTTCTTCACGACAACGCGCGCACAGGGTAATCCATTGAAACCCTCAATGTGGGGAGGACCCCACGGTCTACTTCTTTTGCATACCATTTTGTCCGTTGAAAGCGCCGTACGTATTAAAGTTTAAAGAAACAGCCACCGCGTCAGCTCACCCTCGAACCGCATAATCGAGCACATGGCCTTCACGCTGCGATAATGCACGAGTAGCGAGACCATACAGAGCGGCGTTTACCCACCTCGTCTGATGCTGCTAGAGACAGTCGCGTACGAGCGGGTACCCCGGCCACACTTGCTCAAGAGAGGAGGTCGTGGCACGGTCGTGGCACCTTGTTAACACGATCCTCGCCAAGTGACGTCTTCCAAGTGACGCTTGCCAAAAAAATGAAATTTCCCGACAAAAAAGAAACTGCACTGACCCGGAATCGAACCGGGGTCGAGTCGAATCAACCTGATGGCAACGACTCAGTATACCACTAACCCACCAGTGCTTCTTATTAATACTCATTAATTGATGTCTCATATGAATGCGAAGACGCGTTGTGAAGGATATTTTGAACTGCTTCAAAGGTTCAGTGTGTACAAGTGCTGGTTTCGAGCACAACGAGACTAGCATACAGCACTATTCCATTATTGAATATAAAGGCATGGCCGGGTATTGAGACCCACTCTGAAGGCAAGGAGAAACTAGCAGAAATACCCCCACGAGTCAAATCTGCCTTGCTGTTCAAACTGCGCCGCTTGTGTCGATTAGGCGCCGCTTGTGTTTATTACTCCACGATACGGCTTAGGCGCCGCTCAGCCAGCCTCTTTTCGAGAATTTGCCAAAGCTCGTGGCACAGCAAACAAGCCGACATTATTATCATCACACAAAAAACCAAGGCATACGTGTGATTTTTCCTTGCCAAATCCTGGCGAAGTAGCAGTTGAATGATGAAATTGACGGCGCTGACCAGTTTAAACCACCCGGGTAGTATTACGCACGACCGCTTTACATCAATAGACGACCACCAACTAAGCGCCGCGTCCGTTTCTTCGACAGCGCTATCATCCTGCTCGGCCCAGAAAGAATTCTGCGGTGAGAACAAAGAATGGCTCCTCTCAAGCGCCTCTGTACTCTGATGATACAAACCCAAAAACAGCTGCCGGCGCTCGGCCCGCGAAACTACGTGTTGCTCGACGAGTTCGTCGAGCCGCAGCCAGAATTGCGACACCCTGAGTTTTCCCGCACGAAATTTGGCTACGTCTGCTTCGAACGCACCCGGGTCTACAAACGAGTGCTCAAGCCCGAGCTCCTCGTCCGAGTGCACGCCGAAACCACGGCCTTCGCATTGTGCAGAATAGCTCTCAGCTCTTCTCGACTTTAGCACTCTATGCCATGTGACGAGCCGCCAAATCATAGGCGCCGTTATAAGTACCGGTATGAGCAATGCAAGGAACATGCCCCTAAGCCCAATGTGCTCACGGATGACAACAAACGTAAAGAAAAAGTACAGAGCCCAAATAACAGAGCACAGACCGAGAATCACTGCGCAGATTCTCCTGAACATACCTGTTACAGTGTCTTGATCCGAAGCCCTTATCGCCCCTGTCAGCAGCTCGTCGGTGCTGCTAATAGCCGCGGAGTCGCCCTCTTTCCACAGACTGTTCTCTGGAGCAAACGCTGGGTGTTGATTCACGAGAAGCCACTTCCCCAGCTGCGAGTGCGCATCCCAGAAAACTTGGCGGCGGTCTGCCCGCGAGAATCGCTGTGCTAACGCACGAGAACTGCCTCGAAACTTATCGCTCTCATGCACGGCCTGCTTGTCTATAAGATCACCCAGGTCCAGCCAAAGCTGCGCAGAGCTGAGCTTGTGATCATCGAATTGCGCCCTGAGCGCATTGATCACGGTGGAAACAGTGGCCGCAGCACCAAGTTGATCTGCGCGTCCCTGGATTTCACTCATCAGGTCTTTGCATCAACTTGTACGGCGCCGCCCGATAGGGCGCCACTTGTGCCGAGTACATAATCAAGGAGGTTCGGATCACTAGGCGAGCGGCGTCTACCGCCGCCACGAAACAAGCCATGCCGTGGAGTACATATGCACCGGAGAGTGTTCGGCGGCACGCCAGAGTTGCAAAATATAGAGCTCTCCAATGCTAATGTCAATGGCGATTGTGCTCGCGAAAAATAAAAAGAAAAACAAAGTTGCACTGCACTGACCCGGAATCGAACCGGGGTCGAGTCGAGATAACCTAATGGCAACGACTCAGTATACCACTAACCCACCAGTGCTAGGTATTTAGTAATGACTCGAAGTCAGAGCATTTATGTAGGCGGAACTGAAATCGTCGACAGCACTTTGACCATGTGAAGGCTGTGGAGGCCAGAAAAGCAAAGATCGCGAAGCCTCTCCTAAATTAAACCGGCGCAAGAGTCTCAGAACTTTGAGCCCGTTGACTCATACAGGCGTCGCTCCTGCTTGAGCCTAGTTGGGCAGAAGGCATGCCGGATCGGATCGTCCGGGGCTAGGGTACAACAACGTCAACTGCCTCTGTGAATATAGATTTTCATCACAGATCAGAGCCTTGTCCTATGCGCAAGGGATGAGCACAGACGAGGAGGATGTGACAGGCTTCAATCCTGTAACTCGTGTCCCTACGCATGGTACGAATCATTCCCTGAGAACGGTGACGCGCGTAGAAAGTAGCATAGACCGGGACGTGAAAAAGTCGGAGGAGGAGGATAACAGAAAGGAAGCACATCCCCTCCGAAAATATTACGACATTATCTGGAATCTCGTGTGGCCTGATCTCATTCTCAGAAACCTAAAATGGTCCAGCTTGAAGGTCGTCTTTAGATCGTGGCTTATGATGTGGTCTTTGACCCTGCTGTGCATCATCGGAGGCCCGGCAGAGTTCATGGGGCCATCTTCTTTTCTGGCAAACTTCTCCTGTGGAATTGAAATTGCTGGCAACCTTAGTGTGAGCGCCGCATTCGTATCTTGCATGTCTGATTTGATCACCGTCATTTTTGCCTTCACGGTCTCTGTGGTCACCATGGGAATAAATCACCGCCTTCATGGATACCCATCCGAACAGGACATCATCGATAGACTTGTTCGGAAAGGGCAATGCGATGCAAGCCACGCAAATTACTCAAACTGTCTGATTCCCCATATATTTAGGGGCGAATTTCTCACAACGCGCACCACGGTAGTGACCATATTTGGGATGCTTTTCAGCTTTGGCATGTGCGGATACTTTCAGACAAAGTCAAAGTACGGCAAACTGCAATGGCTGCTGAATTCACTTTTCACCATCGTCGTGTTCTCTTTCAATAACATGACTCCTCTGTGGGAGCCGTGGTACTACGCAAGAAACGTGATCAAGCCCATGGCTATGGCATTTTCGGCTCGATTCATTGTTTCTCTTCTTGTGTTCCCATTTTCGTCGAACAAGCAGCTAGTGAAGCAACTCGCCACAGCATGCCGACAGTTAAAGGCCACTGCCAACAAACTCACCTATCCAAACTCGTTCCCTACGCCAAGCAGTCCTGACTTTCTTACCTCGTACGATTTTATTCGCACAGAGACTCAGCTCACGTTCGCAAAGCACATAGTCAACGAGATGGATATGGAGATGGTGGAGCACATCGAAGTCGCATTATCGTGTTTTGAACGACCAGATCTGAGCGAGTTGCGCTCCTTGGTAAGACTTGTCATGTCGGCATTGTCATCTTTCCATTTCTTTTATGAAGAGATTGGCGACCGCAAGCTGGACATTGCCGAAGGCCATCGCGAGACAGTGCGCAAGCATGTATTCAAATCTGACAAGTTGAAGGAGCACAAGTATCTCCCAAAGAAAATCAGTTCCTTGTTGAGCAGGTCCTACAAGGAGACTGGCGGCTACGAGTTCGGCAGAAAACGGAGATACCAGCAGACGACGGAGATTTTCCAGCCCGCACAATCTTTGGATGAACTTGAAGACGAGTTCATGAATATCACCAAACTATACGAACCACTCCTACGCGCCACCGCTGATCTGCTAGGGCACATTGCGGACTGGCTGGATGCGTCTACAGCGACATTGTCGCGCAACACGAAAGCCCGACAAGAGCGTTACGAGACGCTTAGGGCGTCGCTCAAGTCGCTTGTAGCGCGCATTGCCAGTAGCCCTCTGGATCGTCATGTGGACGAAAACTGGGCATTACACGGTTACGTCTGCCTGCATTTTGCGCGGCGTACGGCGAGACTTGGAAACTGGTGCTTGGGTATGCACAAGGCGCGACCCAAAGCCAAGCTAACGTGGCCATATAAGCATTCCGGTCCTCGCACACACGACTATGTTGAAGACCTAGACTTCGACGGGTACCGTAGCATATTCGGCGGTGCTGCACCCGAGCGCTCGTACGCAGGCTTCCAGCCTATATTTCAGGTTGAGCCGCGCGACCCGGATTCCACTCCACCGCGCCGTTGGTATCACTTGTTCGGTCTGGTGCTTCTCAAGCTGAACCGTGCAATCTACGATCCGGATCTTCTTTTCAGCGTTAAGCGTGCAGGGCTCATAGTTGTCACACTGATCCCATATTTCTGCCGCACATCAGCGTATACCGCCTATAGGCACTGGTTTCTCTGGGTGGCTGTCCTGACATCATACACAGTGGCGCAACAGGCCGTTGACGGTGTTTATGGGCTTGTGGCGAAGTTTGTGTTCAACTTTTTTGGTTGTTTGGTTGGAATGGTCGCTTGGTATATCTCTGCTGGCTCTGGCAACGGCAACCCGTATGGATATGCAGTGGTGACTGCTTTTGTGTGGACTTACATTGCCTTTCAGCGCCAGTTCAACAAACACTTCATCCCGGCCACGAGCATTGTTTTCTCTTGTACAGTGACCCTGGTTTTAGGAAACAGCTGGAGCAATGGGCACATTCTCTTGCCCGGCCTTGAGCTCGGCAAGGGCTTTTCCGTTGCCTGGGTGAGATTCGTTACAGTGTCCATCGGCATTACTGTCAGCTTTATTGGCACGATTTTCCCTTATCCGTACACGGCGAAGCTGGCAGTGAGGGAGATCGTCGGAAACTGTGTAGAACAGCTGGGCGATCTGCAATCAAGCATTTCGAATTTTGGCGTTCAACGTCACGGCGACAGCAATGTGCACATTGTAGCACATTCTGACTTTATCACGACGGCGGCGCGAGCCGTCATCACAAACCTGGGCTCTGCAGAGACGTTGCGACAGCGACTTGTGTATGAGCCACCCTTGGCCGGTGTATACCCCACGCACCGCTACAAGCTGTTGATCAAATACGTGCGTGATATTTCGCAGCTGTACGCACTGATTTATTCGTTCTTGGATGAGTTCGAGGACGTCGCGAGGATTCCACAGGTTCTGCGCGTCATGGGTTGGACGAACCCGATGTTGAGTACGGGTTTATACTCCGTTGTGTACATGAGTTGTCGTGCACTCATAGATGGGAAGGCACTGCCGTCAATGACAGCTGCGCATCTCGCAGAGACTTACGTCTATGAGGTGTTGAATAAAGACCCCGATGTTGCCGAGGCTGAGACCGTCGACCCAGTGCTGCTAAGTGCCATTGCTCTGAGCTTGCAGATATATAAGCGGTTTGATGGCGTGGTGATTCTCATCAAGGAGCTCGTCGGTGAGGTTTATGACGTTAACATGGACATTTTTGATCTAGAAAAGCAGGCGTACTCCCAGCCCCTCAAAGCTTGAGCTTGAGACGTAGGCACACAAGGGCGAGTAGGTTTGGCATGTAACCGCATAGAAAACAATTTTGACCCCGCTCCATGCTCTGATGTAGTTTGTTTAATAATGCTATCTTGCGGCCTTGAGGTTTGTCGAGTCATCTTTGAGACAGGTGTCACGGTATTTATTCTTTGTTTCCACGCCGTATCGGCATACTAGCAGAACACCAGCTTCGCCCCGCCGCCCTGCATATTTCTAACCCTAGCTGATGGACGGGTGGGGGAAATACATATCAAGGCAGTGGAGGTACCGCACGTGACGCAATTACTGTACAATGCACGCCCGATATTGTGCGGGTGACTGTGCCGGGTTTGATAGAGGCTTGATTCTACGGTAATCGCGCTCGTGCTTCAATTGACGGCAAAGGTATGCTTCTCAGATGGACCATGCTGAACAGCCTGTATCACCTGCACGCACTCAGGACACAGATGAGGCTCCGCATCAGTTCCAAGGCCCTGTAACACCAAATGTACGGCGGCGCGAAAGCGACTTAGACAGCCGTGACACGGCCAGCAGCTTACGCTCGCACCACGAGCCAATGCTATTCAGCAGCAGCCACCGCGTAAATTCTGAAGTCGATAAGGCTTATCGTGAAGATCAAGGCCCTTTGAGGAAGTGGACACTGGAGGGCTTCTGGAAGGCCGTTTGGGGTTTTGTGAGGCCGGGGTTCTTCTTGGACCATCTTGACTATAAGTCTTTCCAAATCGTCAGTCGGACGTGGGCGGCCATTTTTTTCTCGACCTTGATGCTGGTTATATCCCGCCTCGACCACTATGTCGGCGTGACGGCGTATTTGGGGCTTATCTTGTCGGTGATCGAAGTTGCAGGAGGCATTTCTTACTCGCAAGCCTTTTACACGTCACTTGTTGACCTTATTTTTATTCTCTTCGCGTTTACAACTGCTACCATTGGCCACGCAATTTCTTGGCGCATAAGAGGATATCCCACGGTCGAAAGCCTAATGAAGGAGCTCAGCGATGCGAATATCTGTGCCGTTGGTGATGCAGCTTGCCTCCTTCATGAAACTCACACGGGTCGTTATTTAACAACAAAAACCACAGTGGTGATGCTATTTGCCATATTCTTTTCGTTGTTTATTACAGGGTGGTTGTCGCAGAAGACGCGCATGCTTCTTATACCGCAGATCCTTAGTTCAATCACGATTCTGATTACGGGACTCTATCTGAACATCACCCCGCAGTTCTCCCCTTGGACATACGGTAGAGCACTCGTTCTACCCTTTGGGTTGGCTTTATCCGCTCGCTTTGTTCTTTCTCTGTTCTGGTTTCCCGTTTCTTCGAATTACAAATTCTTTGCCATTGTAAACCAAGCCTTTGCGGCCACAACAGCCATACTGAAGGATGATATTGGTCAGATTGAGGACTTGAAGCCTTCTAGTGACGATTATGCCCCGTTGGTTTCTAAGGTAGCAGGGAAAATTGACGGTGCTATAAGCAAGTTCGCTCTCCTCGAGCTCGAGGGCTTGCTGACTCGGGGGGAGATTTGCTATTCTCGCTTTGATCCGGGTGATCTTGGTGAGTTTCGTGCGCTAGCCCGAATGCTTGCTGGGTCCCTCGTCGGATTCAGTTTCTTTTTTGACGAAATTTTGGAGAAAAAGAATGTTATTGTTGGTCATGAACACCATACAGATATGGCCGATAAGGTTGATCTTAAGGAAAAGAAGGAGGCGATGCAAGAGGTATCACACGGACTGGGCTTATCAGACATGTTTACTAGCAAAGAGAGCTCCACTGGCTCAGACCCAAAGCACAAGAGGCCAACAAACAGGCCACAGGCTACAAAAAAACTAGTCCCTTTGGAGCGGCGAAACACCCTGAGTCAAGTAGACCCCGACCGTGGCCGAAATAAGTTCTTCGGTTCCAAGTTGGCGCGCGTTTATGCGCCTGCTGGGCACTTCGAAGATGATCGACTAGATGCGGCTTTGAAGCTTGATTGGGACGATATGCATATGGAGGACTTGGATGATCTTTACCCGCAAATCATACAGCACTATAAGGTGATCAGCGATGCCATCATCGAAGTGCTCAACGCAGTCAATACGTGGGGTGTATGTGCGAATAATTTCCGGATATCGGGAATGCTATACCTACCGTGGCGTAAAAAGCACGAGAAGTTACAGGCACAGAATTCAATTCGCATTAGAACTGCACTCGATGCGCTAGCGGAGGCCAATGAAGAGAAGGACAAACAGTTCGCCGAGTGGATGGAAGCTTACAGTGCTAATCATATTAGTCGCAGTGTGCAGCACTACATCAACATCCTGTCAACAGATGCATTCCACGGGTGCACTATAAGAAGAGTGGTATTCACCACTACACGGCTCGCACAGTATTGTCTTTTTCTAGACCAACATCAGCCGAGACCTAGACTGATATACCCCTTCATGCGCCTGCGCTCAAAATCACCACGGTTTGAATCTGAGTACTTACTGGGAGGGTCGGCGAATGCTGATGCGGGCGATCAGGCATATATGCCATATGAGCAGCACAGCAATGTTCAGCGGAGAGACCCCGATTCGACGCCCCCGCGGAACTACTATCACCTGCTTGGTCGACAGGTGATGAGAGTTTTCGCGGTTTCCAGGGATCCACATGTGCGATTTGCGGTTAAGCGTGCGGTATTCGCATTGCTCGCATCGTTAACGTACTGTACGCGCACAACCGTGTTCTTCTCATATTCATACCGTGTTGTCTGGGTTGCAATCATGGTCGCGCTTACAATCTCTTTCCAAGCACTTGACGGCGTGTATGGATTTGCCGCGAAACTATACTTCACATTTTTTGGCTGCTTGATCGGCATGGTGGTCTGGTACATTGGCGCTGGGAGTGAGGCAGGTAACCCATACGGCATTGCGGCAGCCATGGGTGTTGTATTCGTGTTTTTGTCCTTTTATCGTCATTTCAATACCCACACGGTTCCGATGGGAGCAATTATTTTGTGCGTGACGACGGTGATTGTGACCGGAACCAGTTGGAACGATAGCAAGCTCCATCCACCTGATGTGAAATTAGGCTGGGGGTGGCATTTGGCGTGGATCCGCTTCGTTTGCGTCATAACTGGGCTGGGCATAGCGTTTATAGGGACGCTTCTTCCGAAACCTGTGACAGCGAAGAAGAACATACGAATGATGATCAGTGCTAGCCTTGAGCAATTAGGCGACATCCAAACAAGTCTATGCAATTTTGGAATACAACGGAGTCGCGACCGCAGCGTGCACATAGCCTTGCGACAGGATGCCAATAGAGTCAAGCTTCGCAGAGTAGGTGTGACAGTAATTGCCGCCAAACAACTTGCAAACCGGCTAGATTTTGAGCCTCCTCTCGGCGGTATATGGCCAAAGCACAGGTACCTTCTTTTGCTGAAACTCATTGGCCAGCTGTCACATATCATGGGTGGTGCCCACTATCTTTTGGATAACATTGGAGACACATCACGCATTCCGGATATACTCCAGATAATGGGTTGGACAGACGTTGAGCTGATGAGCAGCATGTATTCCGTGCTCGTTTTAGGCAGTCGGTCACTTGCTGTGGCAAGACCGTTACCCAGCGTTACGCCCGCCCACCTTACGGAAATATACTCTCGCATTTTGAGGGACACATTTGACCGTAACAGCAGGCAAGAAGGCCTTGAAGCAGAGGCATTTCTCGAAGAAAGGTATGTCGACCACGACGGCAGAATAACTCTGACTCTGGTTATCCTCATGCATATGATGTTTACGCGTATCGATGGGTGCGTAAGGATCATTAAAGGGCTTGTGGGCGAAATTTTTGACGTGGATCTCGATGTCTTCAAATACGATCCCGAGGAGGGGCTCCATCAGAATAATGAAAATGCGATTGAAGAGGAGGACACCTAACAAAGCCTAAATGTTAGTGATTAAACTAAAAAAAAAAGGAAATGTTTAAGACAGACAGTACAACTAGCATGATAGCAGACAGGTCATACGCAGTGTGTGGTCATCCTTTTCTCGACTGCCACTTAAACCTCTTCTATTTCTCTAACGAGAGAGTGTTGGAGGGCAGACAAAACAAATGGCACCATAATTGGAATATCGGTCTTAAATAGTCATCAATGACTTGCACTCATTGTTCAAATTGTCAATACAGTTCGTGGAGTTACATATCCATTCGAAAGGATTCTTTTGGCGCCAAAATCTTGAAAGACCAAAAAAGAAGAAATCCCGGAAAAAAAAGAGAAGCCCGACGGGGGGCTCGAACCCCCAACCTTGTGATGAATCTTATGAGGCGAACCTCTAGTAAGAGTCACACGCTCTTCCGATTGAGCTAGCCAGGCTTGTTGAGAACAGCTGTCTAAAATTGCCAATAAGTGCAAAACTTAACAAGAAGTGCAAAACGCAACCAAACATTAGAACCTACTCTGACCATGTAAGTATTGACAACGCACATTGCAATCTAGTATCAACCAAAAAGATAACAATATTTTGGATGTAAAAAAGTAAAATATGAAAAAAGAAAGCCCGACGGGGGGCTCGAACCCCCAACCTTGTGATGAATCTTATGAGGCGAAC
>JANIVK010000108.1:0-25668 GCA_030555795.1 Entelexis sorbosivorans | reverse complement strand
CTGTACGTCGTCGTGCGGCCGCTTGCGGCTCAGCGCCGCCGCGACGGCGAGCTGCTCGGCCTCGCGGCGCACGCCGCGCAGGTACTGCGCCGCGCTGCTGTCGTCGCCGTCAAGGGGGAAGGCGGCGCGCTGGCCGCTCAGCCAGTCGAGCTGGCCCTCTCGCGCGTCCATCCTCTACTGTCTGGTAAACTACAATTAGAACACACAAAAAAAAGAAGTGAAGAAACAGCTAGCCACGCTCGTTTCGCTAAGCGCACTAGACGTGCAAAAACAGGGCACGGCAAACCACAAAGACACCGCTGTGCAAAGACACCGCTGTGCAAAGACACCGCTGGTTCAACAGAGGCCGCTTTTAGATCAGCACACTAGAATAGGGGCCGTAAAAGCAGCGTGCGCTCGCGGGAATACCGGATGCTGTGTGGCCCTGGGCTGCTGCTGGCTGGGTCTGGTGCCGCCCAAAGCGCGGCTGCCCTGGTCCCACCCTGCCACGTCAAGTAGCGCGTATAGGGTAACCCACCCTTCCCTAGCATGGCGTCCGCAGTCGAGCTGGGCCTCGCGGCGCTGGCGCTCGGGCTCGTGTTCAATCCGCACAATGAGCCGCTCATCACGATTGCCGGCTTCAGCATAGCCGTATACCTTGTCGACCAGCATATGGTCCCCGCGGCGGGCCCCGCGCTGGCCAAGATTGGGCTGTGCGGGCGCGACCGCCTCAAGCCGGGCCAGGAGCACGACATTCCCGAGAGCCTCGGCGCCGTTGTGGGCGTCACGTTCATCTTCGCCGTGCTGCTGTTCACGCCGTTCACGCTGCGCCTCGACGCGCTGGCGGCGTACCTGAGCGGCATTCTGTCGATCCAGTCCATGATCATGCTCGGCTTCGCCGACGACCTGTTCGACCTGCGCTGGCGGCACAAGTTCTTTCTGCCGGCCATCGCCGCCGTGCCCATGCTCATCGTGTACTACGTCGAGTACGGAAACACGCACATTCTGCTGCCACCGTTCCTGAACCTGGGCACGTCCATCGACCTCGGCTGGCTCTACTACGCATACATGGCGGCACTGACGATCTTCGCCACGAACTGCATCAACATCTACGCCGGCATCAATGGCCTTGAAGTCGGCCAGAGCGTCATTGTCGCGCTCGGCGTCGTCGCGAACGACCTCATCTACCTCGCGCGGCCCTACTTCGGCCTCACGCTGTCGCCCGAGACGGCGCGGCCGCACACGCTGTCGCTCTTTTTCATGCTGCCGCTGCTTGGCGGCAGCATCGCGCTGCTGCGCGCGAACTGGTTCCCGGCGTCCGTGTTTGTGGGCGACACCTACTGCTACTTCGCAGGCATGGTATTCGCCGTGTCAGGCATCCTCGGCCACTACAGCAAGACAATGCTCAGCCTCATCCTGCCCCAGATCGTGAACTTCGTCTACTCGTTCCCGCAGCTGTTGCACATCGTGCCGTGCCCGCGGCACCGCATGCCGCTGCTAGACGCCGCCACGGGCCGGCTGCTGCCGTCGCGCGCCGACGTGTCGCGCCTCGCCGCGTGGAAGCTCGCCGTGCTGCGCCTGCTCGCCGCGCTACGCCTCATCGCCCTGTGGGAGACGCCGCACAAGGACGGCGTGCGCATCGAGGTGTCGAACATGACGCTCATCAACCTCGTGCTTGTGTGGGCCGGCCCGCTGCCCGAAAACGAGCTGGCCAAAGTGCTTCTCGGCATCCAGGCCGTGTCGGGCGCGACGGCACTCGTTGCGCGGCACATGCTCGCCAAAATGGTGTTCGGCCGCGACAACTTGTAGCGCCGGACCAAAAAAGCCGAAACAGAAACAAAACAAAACAAAACAAAAAAAAAACCGAGTAGTATGCTATTTAAGTCTATGCGGAGTTGTCGTACGTCTCGAGCGCGTCCGCCCACGCGCTGACCTCACGCGTCTTGATGAGGCTGCGCACGCCCTTGAACTCGGACAGGTCTATGCTCGGGTGCTGCCGCGTATACTCGCTCGACTGCGAGAGCAGCTCGAACTTGTCAATGTCCTTCACGAACGCGGCCTCTTTTGTCGTTTGGTACTCGTACTCGCACCACAGCGTGAAGATGTGCTCCGCGGCCGTCGGATTGAACTTGGCCACGATGTCCCTGATGAACTCCATGGCCGCGAGCTCGCGGCGGTGCTTCTCGGCCTTGTCGCACGTCGGGTCGTACGGCGTGATGTCGCCGACGAGCGCCTCGGCCATGTCGTGGCACAGCGCGATCTGCACGCAGCGGCCCTTGTCGAGCGCCTCGTCCTCGGTGAGCATGCAGATGATAGACATGCGATACATGTGGTCGGCAATACTTTCTGGCTGCGGCAGCTTGCGGTCGACCCAGCCCGTGCGCTCGCTCGACTTCAGCTGGCTCACGATCTCGAGAAACGCGGCCATGAACGCCATGTTGTTTTGCTTAGAGGCAGTGGCGCGGCCCAGCGCCTCAAGCCGCTGCTTGGTGCACTCCGGCACGGCTTCCTCAGGAGTCCACATGCGCGTATTTCGGGTGGTGCGTAACGCGATGTTTTGCAGGGCCCGCCGCGTGTGTTTGTGTTCGGCCCGCTAACCAAGAGTCACACGGACGCGGTGCGACCCCTCCAAAAAAAAAAAAAAAAAGCAGCCGGTCACTCCGCGTGTGCGCGCCACAGCGATATGCGCACGCGCAGATAGAACGCAAATACGCCACTTACCACTAGAACATTAAATAGACTGCCGGCTCGCGCGAGGACGTGCGGCCGCTTATCAGCGGGCTGATAAGCTTTCGAAGGGTAATAATAATAATAATTACGGTAAGGACGCGGCGGCGCGCGCATGTGACTGAGCGTGGACGCAGCGGCGGTTTGTTGAGTTAAGCCCTGTACGCGCGGCACGTACACACACAAGCACGCGCCGGCGTTGCGTAACTTATATGCGGCAATAAACTAGTGCTTGTAGAGCCGACGTGCAAGTGCGAGCTGTGCCTGGCCGCGGCTCGTCCATGAGCATGCAGTTTTCGAATCTATGATGGGGCGGATAGCATGTGACGCATCTAATTAAACGGTCAATTTACGGCCTACCACTGCAGCGCATATACACTCGCAGCCGTTCCGGTGTAGCCGGCTACGAGCAGGCACTGCGCGTTAGGGCGGCTCGGCGCGAACTCTGATTATAGGCCGCGCAGGACTGATACCGCACTCGTGAAAAGTTTGGGCACGGGTTATGCGTGCTAATTGCGCGATCGCCCTCGACCCTGGGCTGCGCAGGAGCACTCACCTCAGCAGCAGCCCCCTGGCCGGACAAGTTAGCGCCGAAATTCTGCCTGTGGTTGTCCGCGCGGCGTCCTTCCACTCAGAAGCGGACACATTGGCTGCGCCTGAGCTGCACTCGCACTATGAATTTTGCGGGAGCTCTGCTGCAGCTCCTGCTGAGCGGGCTCGGCCGCCTTGGGCCTGACACGGCACCGGCGCACACGCCCGCGGCGCCGGCGCCGGCCCACGAGCAGCGCCCGTTCATCAACTACGAAATCGACGCTCCTGCGCCGGACTTCGGCGAGCCCGTCGCGGCAGCCGTGCTCCTGCAGCACGACTTCTCCGCGTCGTGGGGCCGCCCGCACGCCGTGCCGTACCGCGCTCCCTCGCAGCCGTTCTCGCAAGTGGAACTCACGCTCGAGGTTGAGACGTTCGGCATCCAGTACGACCGCCTGGCGCACCTGTCGCTCGGCGGCGTCGAGGTGTGGCGGCCCAGCACGTCCGAGCCGCGCGGTAAGCGCTCGTTCTCGTCGTATACAAAAGACCTCTCCACGTATGCGGCCCTGTTCGGCTCCGACGGCGAGCTCACGCTCGAGCTGAACAACCTCGTCACAGAGCGCCTGAATGGCACCTTCAATGTGACGCTCAGCGCCGCCTACTTCGACGCACCCCGCAGTGGTGCGCCGCAGTCGGGCGCGCTGCAGCCGCCCGCCTCGCCAAACGACACGGCCGAGTGGTACGAGCACGAGCGGCGCCCGCCGGCGCGCGTGCAGCCTGTGCTTGCGTCGCAGGTCGCGACGGGCGCCGTGCAGACGCGGCTGCCGCGCGTGGCGCGCAACACGACGCGCGCCGTGCTGCAGCTGTTTGCTAGCGGCAATGGCAACGACGAGTTTTGGTACGCCGAGAGCTCTCTTGACGCAGCCGACGATAAGACGGGTCCCGTGCGCCACATTGTCGTCGACGTGAACGGCGACACGGCCGGCGTCGTCGCGCCGTTCCAGCAGATCTACACGGGCGGATTCCAGCCGGCGCTGTGGTCGCCGTTTGTCGGCGTAAAGGCCTACGACGTGCCGAGCTACCAGATCGACGTCACGCCGTTCCTACCAGACCTGTGGGCGGCTGACGCGCGCGTCTCGTTCGTCGTGAAGGACACGCACCACGGCGTCGTCACCCACGAGTGGATCGTCAGCGCCGCGCTCCTCACCTGGGAGGCGCCCGGGGCCGTCGGCTCCGGTGTGCGCTACCCGCCGCTGTCCAAAAACCACTCGGCCAGCGTGCTCGTGCCGGGCACGGAAATAACGACCTTCACGAGCAAGGTCAACGTGACGGCGGACCTCGCGTTCGGCGGCGACAACGAGCCGCCCGTGCGCGTCGAGTGGCTGCAGGAGCAGAGCACGGACGCCGTCATCCACGGCGAGCTCGTTGTCTCGCACTCGACGCAGGCCAGCTCCGTGCTCACGTACCACGAGTCCACGTACAGCACGAGCCGCAACTACGACCTTGTGCTCGCGCTTGACGAGCACTCGATCGCCGTCGTGCACTCGCTATCGACGAGCGACGTGAGCACGCCGCAGAACCTGCCGCCGCGCGACGCGCGCCGGCGCAGCGTCACGTACAACGGCTCGTGGTACGACTTCGACGCGCGCGGCAAGCACAACGGCTCCGAGGTCACTGTGAACGTGCTGGACCCGTGGCAGCTCACGGACGCCGGCGCGCCGAGCACCGTGCATCTGCACGCGCTGTCGCGCAACGGCTCCGTCGTGCACCTCGAGTCAAGCCCCGAGCTCGGCGTCGATCGGCCCATCGCCGACCTCTCGCCGGCGCGGCAGTGGTTCAGCGCCGATCTCAGCCCAGACACGTTGCACAAAAACCGCGAGATCCGCCACGCATGGCTCCGCCACGGACTATGAACCTCTCATTCTCCTTCTCCTCATCCTCCTTTCTTTTTACATTTTAGGGACTTCATACAATATATATCACTCTCGTTTCTTTCTCAGAACTGCTACATAGCCGCCCCGGCCGAATGCTTATCTTGCCACGGGAAATTAGTCTTCGGCCGGCACGCAACGCAGCGGCATCGGGGCTGATCAAAGTGATGCGTCGCGACGCGTCCCGGCCTCGCTTGTGCGTCATTTAGAGTAATAACCCTCGCCCTTCGCGTCAGCGGGCGGGGACTCGGCAATTTCCCGCAGCGTTTACTGGCGCCCACGCGCAGTGGCCGGCGTAATCAGCGCATTCCTCAACGCACGTTATCTCGGTCTTAAGTGCATTTACCCGCATGCCGCGCGAACGGCGCGGAACGGCGCTGAACGTCTGCTGCGCGTGCGCTGGGGATATATAGACGTACCCACCCAGCGTCCGACAGTCCACTGCAGCACTGCAGCTTTCCGATCATTACCTGGGCCGTTTGTAGCTCCGTCCGCTCGCTAATTATACAAGCACCTCAATCTTTTGTGTGCCATTTCCTTTGAGTGCGTTCCTTCGTTGCAAGAATAGAAACTGTTAGCTATGCCGAATTCGCACACGAATCTTAAGACGCTCTCGGCGCTTGCCCTGATGCTCGTTGGCCAGGCAGTCGCCCAGGCAGTTGGCCAGGCGCCGCCCTCGAGCCATGTCGGCAACGCCACGTCCGTTTATGAAGTCACGCTGCCACTGCCCGACTACGGCTCGCCGTGTGCGTCCATGGTAGTTCTCGACCAGGAGTTCGTGCAGTCCTACGGGCACCCCGTCAATGTGAACTACGAGCCGCCTGCCAACTGCCCGGACTTCACGCATGTGGCCGTCGAGCTTGATCTCGCCAGCTACGGCTACCAGTACGACCGGCTCATGCACCTTATTATGAACGGCGTCGAGGTGTGGCGCCCGAGCACGCCCGAGCCCGTCGGGCGCAACATCACGTCCGTGCAGCGCAAGGACCTGAGCACGTTCGTGAACCTGTTCAATCGGCCGGGCCTCCTGCAGTTCGACCTCGACAACAACGTGGCCTCGGGCATCAACGGCCCGTACTACGCCGAGCTGACGCTCAAGTTCTACCGCGCACCAGATGTGCACGCCGTGAGTGACGATATGTGGTTCTACACGACGCCGCCCACAGACGCGCAGGCCGTCGTTGCCTACGACGCGCTCGCGGCAGCGTCTCCCGTGAACGGTACTGTGCCGCAAGTGCCGCGCAACACGACGCGTGCCGTCCTGAACGTCTTCGCCAGCGGCAATGGCGACGAGGAGTTCTGGTACACGAACACGCTGCAGCAGGGCGGCCCGACGCGCATGGTTGAGGTCTACATTGACGGCCAGCTGGCCGGCGCCACAGACCCGTTCGCCGTCGTGTACACGGGCGGCATAGACCCGGGGCTGTGGTCGCCGCTGCTGGGGCTCCGCGCCAGCGACGTGCCGAGCTACCAAGTCGACGTCACGCCGTTTCTGCCGGCGCTGTGGGACCACGCCGCGCAGCTCACCGTCGCCATCGGCAACGGTTACAATGCGACAGAGGCGATTCTCAGTAACTGGATCGTCAACGCCGCGCTCCTCACCTGGCAAGAGCCGGGCGTGCAGGGCTCCGGCACGAACTTCCAACACAGCTACACGGGATCGGGGGCTCCCTCGTACGACGCGCCGACGGGGAACACGACGGCCGAGTACACGCACCACGTATGGACGTCGGCGGACCTCACGTTCGTGAACGCGGCCACGAACTCGAGCCGCACGGGCACGGCAACATGGACGCAGTCTACGCACATGTGGAACCAGCTGAACAACACGAACAGCAGCACGCAGACAATTGACCAGTACGGCCAGGGCGCGGCGCGTGCAGACTGGACGAGCGCGAACGGCACTAGCACGTTCTATACGCGCGCGCACCACTATCCGCTGGCCCTGTTCGAGACGAACCAGCAAATTAATTTCAACCGCACGTGGGACGTTGAGGTGAACAGCAACGGGTCTCAATTCAGCGTCACCGACCAGCAAGAGGCGAATGCCGGCGCGGGAGGCCGCGTCACGGTAGACGACATCTGGTCGGGCAGTTACCACCGGCACGCCGTCGCGAAGCGTGGAGAAGTGACCGTTGACGAAGCCTCGTCCTGAGCCGCCGAGCTTGCCAATTACCGCATACCGAACGGCACACTAGATCCAATAATCATATAGAGAGCGCATGGGTTGGGCATGCAGCCAGAGAAACTAATAGCCTGACATGCGCGCCGGCGCCGCCGTGAGTGACACTCAGGAGAGCAGGCCGATTTCGCCAAGTTATGCCTTCAATTGACGGGCCTTCCTACAAGTGCAGCAAGGCTTATTATTATATTGAACAGGTGCAGCCACAGCGGCAGCCACAGCGGCGGCCACAATAACAGCGCACATTGCGCCGCCATCCCTCAGCAGCGCAGCTGAGCAGCAACGTTGCCTTCGTCTCATTTCCTGAGCGGTGTGCTTCCATTTTACATTAAAAATATATATAGACGGGCTTAAGCGATGAGCTCGACCGCGCCGCCAACAGCCTTGATCCTCTCCTCGGCCTTCTTGCTAACGAAGCGGGCGCGAACAATGACGGGGACATTGGGGATGGCACCAGAGCCAAGGACCTTGCCGTATCCGGCAGCAAGGGTATCGATGATCGGGGCGGCCGATGCAGAGGCGCTCTGCAGGTGCTTCTCGCGCTCCTCATCGGGGATGAGGCTCCACAGCCTGTCCAGGTTCACGGTAGGGCACCACTCACGGTTGCGCAGAAGGTGGAACTGGCGGAAACCGAGCTTACCGAAGTAACCAGGGTGGTACTTATCGAGGTTCGTACGGTGGTGGTGCTGGCCACCAGCCATACCACGTCCACCGGGATTCTTCCGGTGCTTGCCGATACGGCCGTGTCCCGAAGAGACGTGGCCGCGGTGCTTGCGGGTCTTAGAGAAACGAGTCGGCATTTGAGTTTATGGTTACTGACCTGAGCTCTTCACTATGCCTAAGTGCAGTTGAGATGAGAAGCTGGGTAGCCCGCGCCGGGTCGAGTCCGTCACGTGCGCGTTGGGAAGGCGGAAATTTTCACTCGTGCTTAACTATGCCCAGCGCCGCTAGCGTGGTCACAAATTACCCCTAAGCCCTTTTCGCTGAGTAACCCAGGCTAGGGGAACAGGTGGGGCCAGTCTCACGCAAAAGGTATGACGAGCTAGTCCGCCCTGAACCGAAATCGTCAGGGCACGACGGTGCACCGCGCTAAGAAAAAAATAATTATGGAATTATGAACGGGCGGCGCCGGCACAAGTAATGCATTTGTGTATCTGACAGCGTAAAAAGATCGACACTGGTGATCGGTGCGGGAAGTGATCACGCCTGCGGTGCTCGTACCGATTTCGAGCGGCGCCGTACAAAAAAAATTCTCCCGCCTGTTCCGCATCCGTCGCGGGCTATGCCGAAACGGGGGCCCCTTTGGACGGACCCTCTCCCTGAGACGCTACCCCATACTGGTATATGCAGGGGCGTGCCGGGCAGCGCTGGGCCCGCAGCGCGGGCCCATGCGTGCGCAGGCGGACTGGCGACGCGCTACGGCCGAGGGCGCCAGGGTAGGAGTCCGCGGCACGGGTCCGGGCTGGGACTTGCGCGTTGCGTCTGATGAGGCAAATGGCTGCCCGCCTTGCGTCCCAACCCCGACTAAGCGTCACAGCGGTCAGCTTATCTAGCATGATGCGACGGAGCCCACAGCTAAAAGTGGCGTTTTTGTCAGCAGGCGACTCGGCGATTTGGTGATCTCCAGGCGGTGAACGTGGGGTGGGAGCCGGCGCGAGGCCGTGAGTCAGCACCCTCGCCTACACCACTACTGCAGGTGCAGATTTTGTCTGGTGTCTCTCCACTGACCCGAAATCTAGTTCCCGTGGTGCTGAAAAAACGCAGACGTGCAAAAAACGCACACCGGACGTGTTCCAGACAGAAAGAGATTGTCAATGTCATCGTATTCGGCCCGTGAAGCTTCGCGCCGTGGCTCAGTTGTGCCGCCACTCGCTGGCGTGGATCGCCCGGCTTTGGAAACGGTCCCCGACAAGTGCGACGTGCTTATCTGCGGCACTGGCCTGGCCGAGTCCATTCTTGCGGCCGCGCTCGCGTGGCAGGGCACGAGCGTGCTGCACATCGACGCGAACAACGTGTACGGCGACGCGAACGTGTGTTTGTCGAGTAAGGACCTGGCGCCCTGGATCGAGACCGTCGCGAACGGCGCCGAGCCGACGGGCATGAACGCGCAGTTCTATGAGTCGGCCGCCGCAAAGCAGTCGACGCGGGCAAAGCGCTTCCTGTTCGACCTGTCGCCGCACATCATGTTTGTGCGCAGCGACATGCTCGAGCTGCTCATTAAGTCGCGCGTCGCGAAGTACCTTGAGTTCAAGGCGCTTACGCAGTTCCACACGTACGAGTCCGACAGCTTCGAGAAGGTCAGCGGCAATAAGCAGGCCATCTTTACGGACCAGTCGCTCACGCCGCGCACGAAACGCAAGCTCATGAAGTTCATAAAGTTCGTCATCGAGTGGCAGGTCGACGAGCAGGCGGTGAAGGCTCTGTCGCAGGTCCCCATCAGCAAGTTCCTTGAGGCCGAGTTCGGCCTCGAGAAGCCGCAGATTGTGGAGCTCGTGATCGCTATTGGGCTGTGCGACAGCATCGAGGTGTCGGCCGCGTCGGCGCTGCCCCGCATCCGCCGGTATCTGCTCTCGCTCGACGTGTACGGCCACTTTCCTGTCATGTACAGCATGTACGGCAGCTCTGGCGAGCTGGCGCAGGGCTTCTGCCGGTCCGCGGCCGTGGCCGGCGCGACGTACAAGCTTGGCGTGAAGCTTGTGGGCTGGGACGAGAAGTCGAACATCGCCACGCTCAGCGACGGCAGCCGCGTGCAGGTTGCCGAGAAGGCGTTTCTGTCGCCGACGCAGCCGTCGCCGCTGCGTCCGCTCTACAACATCGACGCGCCGCGACCCGCGTCCGACGGCGAGCGCGTGAGCATCACATCGCGCATGACGGCCGTCGTGACGAACGAGTGCCGTGAGTGGTTCACGGAGGGCGAGTCGGCGGCGACGGTCGTGTTCCCGCCGGGCACGCTGAGTACGAACAACGAGTACGCCGTGCAGACAATTGTGTACGGGCCCGGCTCGGGTATTGTGCCTGAGGGCTTCAGCTGCTGGTATCTGAGCACACACAACCCGGACAGCCGCCGCGCGCGCGATGACCTGAACAACGCGCTGGAGCGGCTCGAGGCGTCGATTCTGCGCGAGTCGCAGACGGACTTTGTGTTCGGGTCGCTCAAGAGCAAGGACATTGCCTACACGCCGAACGGCGTGCCTGTCGTCTCGTCGGTGCGGCTCGGCGAGTCGATGCAGAACTTTGTGCCGAAGCAGCGGCTGCAATATCTGTTCAAGCTAGCATACACTACACCAACGAGCCAGGGCCGCACGTTCGAGAACGTGACGCCGCGACCCGTGCTGGAGGGCAGCAAAAACCTGCTTTCGACTATGTTCACGCCCGGCGAGATTTCATACGACGGTATTGTTTCGCAAGCACGAAAACTGTACGAGACGGTCGTCGGCTCGGACGACGACTTTTTTGACGTGGACTTTGAGGACGAAGAGGAGGACCAGAAGGTGGGCTCTCCTGAGCCTCTTGAGCAGGACCATGCCGGGGACGAAGTCATGCATATGGAGATATAAGAACCACCACCATCCACACGTTTACTGCATCTTCTGTCCACCCTGGCCCGCTTGTTTCTTACATAGCTAATTTTTCTTCGCATGTCAAATGTAGATTTACGCCTCTGGGCACGGCCAGAAGCACAGATGCCTAATCTTGCATACACCTCCCTCCTACTGCTGCTTCCTTCTGCTTCTACTGCTACTTCCTTCTATTCCTATTACTACTTGCTTCTGCTCTCCTGCTCTGCTCTGTTCTGCTCTCCACGGCTGTCCTCACCAACCCTTAAGGCACTGCGGCATCGTGTTAGTGCCTCGTCGTCACTTTTTGTTGCCGGCCGTAGCTGCGGGAGGAGTGGGGAGTTATCGGCTACGCTACACATGCGACCGTACCCTGGGCGCGCCTGTATGCAGCTGCAGGACGCAGGGTCCTCGCTGTATGCAGGTGTCAATAGCGGCGGCGCGGCGCTGGCCGTACTAGTCTCGCGAGTCGCGACTAAGCGAAGGCCCCTGCGCAGGCGCACGCAGACATTGGGAGTTTCGGGCGGTCATGTTACACCATCTCGGAACGCCTTTATCGGGCGCGGGCCCGTCTCGCGGGTCGATTATGGTGCCAGCTCAGCTGTTCTTGCCTCATCTGCTTATGTCGTGCAGTAACCTTACCTTGGCGGGACTCCCATAAAGGCCGCGCGTGGCCGGGTACGGCCCCGCTGTAAACAAACCAATTCGCAGCAGCAGCGGCAGCAGCAGCAGCAGGAGGATGAGCGCACGGCAGCCGAACGAGGCGGACTGGCGTTTCGAGACGAAGCAGATCCACTCGGGCTGGAACAACGACCCCGAGACGGGCGCGACGACGCTGCCCGTGTACCTAACGAGCAGCTATGCTTTCGCCGACGCGGACCAGGCCGCCGCGCGCTTTGCCCTGAAGGAGGTCGGACCCATCTACAGCCGGCTCACGAACCCGACGCACGACGCCGTCGAGAAGCGCATCAATGCGCTCGAGGGCGGCGTGGGCGCGCTGCTCGTGTCGTCCGGCCAGGCCGCGTCGACGCTGGCCGTGCTGAATCTGGGCGGCGTGGGGTCGAACATCATTGTGTCGTCGTCGCTGTACGGTGGCACGATTGCGCTGCTCAAGAACAGCCTTGGCCGCCTCGGCGTCGAGGCGCGCTTCGTGAGCGACCCGAACGACCCCGCGCAGTGGAAGCATCTCGCCGACGAGAAGACGGTCGCCTTCTACGGCGAGACGATCCCGAACCCGAAGGGCGACATCTTCGACATCGAGCCGATCGCGGCCGCTGCGCATGCCGTCGGCGTGCCGCTCATTCTCGACAACACCGTGGCCACGCCGTATCTGACGCGGCCCATCGAGTGGGGCGCCGACATCGTCGTGCACTCCGGCACGAAGTACCTCGGCGGCCACGGCAACGCGATTGCCGGCGTCATTGTCGACGCGGGCAAGTTCGACTACACGAAGGACCCCGCGCGGTTCCCGTACTATAACGAGCCCGAGGCAAGCTACCACGGGCTTGTGTTCGGGCGCGACCTCGGCGCGGGCGGGCCGTTCGGCGTGAACGTGTCGTACATCTTGCGCGCGCGCGCCATCGGCCTGCGCGACCTCGGCTTTGCCATCTCGCCGATCAACACGTTCCTCCTCGAGCAGGGCATCGAGACGCTGTCGCTGCGCGTGGACCGCCACGTCGACAACGCGCTGCGCGTCGCGCAGTACCTCGACAAGCACGAGCAGGTCGAGGAGGTCATCTACGCGGGCCTGCCGTCGTCGCCCTACTACAAGCTGCACAAGAAGTACGCGCCGCGCGGCGCCGGCGGCCTCGTCTCGTTCAACATTGCCGGCGGCCACGCCGCGGGCAAGGCGTTCATCTCGGGCCTGAAGCTGCTGCCCATTGTCGCGAACATCGGCGACGCGAAGTCGCTGGCCATCCACCCCGCGTCGACGACGCACTCGCAGCTCACGGAGAGCGAGCTGCGCGCGTCCGGCGTCGCGCCCGGCACCGTGCGCCTCTCAATTGGCATTGAGCACGTCGACGACATCATCGCCGACCTCGAGCTCGGCTTCACGGCCGCAGCTGCCGCGGCCGTCATTGTGGAGTAAGCTAGCAGCAACGCGAACCGCGCACGACTGGCGCACGACTGGCGCACGACTCTGAGTCGGGCGCTGCGCGCGCTGCCCGCACGAGCTGCCTACGTACGGCGTACAATTTAGATCTAACTCAAGCTCTAGAGCCTATATAATGCGGGCATCCCCGGACGAAGCCCGCGTGCGAGCGCAATTACGCGCCTGTTTACGGAGCGACGCGGCGCGGTCGCTTTGTAGCCAAGTTGGAACGTGCCCAAATTAAGTTAGCGTTCACGATCGGATCTGAACCTCGATTACGCACGACGCGCGACGCTGCAGTTATGTAACGGCTCGAGGCCGGACGCGTCTCTGGCCCCAACAAAGCGCCATTGAGTCATCTACGTGCGCGACACGTACTTCTCGCCGAGCCGGAATCATTTAGGGACGGTCGTCGCTTATCGAGCATACGCAAGAGAGCCGATAGCCGCCGCTGCCGCCGCTGCCGCCGCGACGAGGTGAGCACCGATTGGACGTGCGGCACAGGCGAACCCCCACGATATGAGCACGGAAACGCCGACACTAGCATTACAACACTAAGTCCGCATTCATGTGTACCTGCACGTCGCACACGCAGTGCACAGCGGCGGCTGCTGATTAGCGCGGGGATCACATAAGTGCGCTCCTAATTTGCGCGTTAGCGTGCGTCATTATCTCGATCCTGGGGCCAGGGTCGCTTAGTCACGCCAATGAAGGCCATTTAGTCCTCACAACACGAACCTTTTTCGCGCGCAAGAAAGATGGTGAAGGATCTGTCGCACTTTTTGAGTGAGGAGGCCAAGAGCCGCCAGGAGTCGCCGCTGAAGGGTGCATTCAAGTACCGCAGCATTCCGGGCATGCGCAGCCTCGGCGGCGGCCTGCCGCTGCCCGAACTGTTCCCGTTCGACGACCTGCGCGCGACGAGCCCGGCCGCGCCGTACAAGGACGGCGTGTTCCTGCCGAGCTTCGAGGGCAAGGAGACGAATGAGACGTTCGTGACGCGCGGCATTGGCCAGGAGGCATTGGCCGACATCGAGCTGCGCACGGCCCTGCAGTACGGGCAGAGCAACGGCGAGGCGCGCCTGCGCGAGTTCATCAAGGAGCACTCCGAGCGCATCCACAAAATCCCCTACGAGGGCTGGGACATCATTCTGACCTGCGGCAATAGCTTCAGCTGGGACTCAATGCTGCGCACGTTCACGAACCGCGGCGACTCGATCCTTGTCGAGGAGTTCGCGTTCTCGTCGGCGCTCGAGACGGCGCACGCGAACGGCGTTACGCCTGTGGGTGTCGAGATGGACCTCGAGGGCATCAAGCCCGAGGCGCTCGATGAGCAGCTCGCGAAGTGGGTCGGCCCGCGCCCGAAGCTGCTCTACACTGTGCCCACGGGCCAGAACCCGACGGGCTCGTCGCTGAGCGCCGAGCGCCGCAAGGCCGTGTACGAGATTGCCCAGAAGTACGACTTCCTCATTGTCGAGGACGAGCCCTACTACTACCTGCAGTTCCCGACGTACTCGCACGAGAAGCACGCCGACGGCAGCGCCGCCAGCTCGGACGAGATGATTGCGTCGTTCGTGCCGTCATTTTTGAACTTCGATGTCGACGGCCGCGTGCTGCGCCTCGACAGCTTCTCGAAGGTGCTGGCGCCGGGCACGCGCATCGGCTGGGTCGTCGCGCAGGCGGCGTTCATCGAGCGCCTGCTGCGCCTGTACGAGACAACGATGCAGAGCCCCTCCGGGTTCAGCCAGGCCATTGTGTACGGCACGCTGCGGCGCTGGGGCCAGGAGGGCTACCTGCAGTGGCTGAACAAGCTGAAGGCCGTGTACACGTCGCTGCGCGACGTGGCCTGCGACGCCATCTACGAGAACTTCCCGGAGGGCAAGTTCGAGTTCTGCCCGCCCGTGGCCGGCATGTTTTACTGGCTGAAGGTCGACGCGCGCCTGTTCAAGGGCTTCGTCGAGCACGACCGCGACCCGGCCAAGTGCGAGATGGCGCTTTTTGAGAAGGCGCTTGAGGAGAAGGTGCTCATCATCCCCGGCCGCTGGTTCATGTCGCCGTACGAGACGAGCCCGCCGCAGCCGAAGCTCGAGGTCGGCGAGAAGGAGAAGTACGCCATGTACTTCCGCGGCACGTTCGCGGGTGTCTCGCTCGACGAGCTGAAGTCGGCTCTGCGCGACTTCGGCCGCGTGCTTGCGCGCGAGCTCGTTGACGAGCCGCAGCAGTAGCGGCAAGCCGCCAGAAAAGATTTGTATAACGCCATAGATTCCGTAGCACACGCCTGGTAGAGCCGCGCCGCGTGGTGCGCGTCACGTCACATTCAGGCTGCTACTACTACATTGTCCGCACACAGAGGGGCCTATGCGCGCGAAGGCTTCCTCTTCTTCGGCGCTGACGGCCCGACTTAGCAGCTGCGCCTGAGCGTGTGGTCCTGTGCGATATTAGTGTTTCGCGCCGCGGCCACTGCCGTACACAGCGGCCGCGGCCAGCTAAATACATTAAGTTGATATGCTAATACATAACAAGCCGAGCCGGGGCCGCCGCCGCCGCCGCGCGCCAATGCCAAAACGCCGCGCGCACTCCCTGCCAGACGGGCCGCGCCGCGCCACGCGCACGGCACCAAAAACCGGCTACCGCAGCTTGCGGTCCATCTCCTCTCGTCGCTTCTGCTGCCATCGCGCGAGCTGCGCGTGCTCGTGCAGCTTGAAGCCGAACACCTTCAGCGTGAACTGCTCGTTCGAGCGTCTTGGCAGGTGTTTCGGGTAGACCTGGAACAGCATGGCCGGGAAGCTTGTGCCGAAGTAGGCGCTGTCGAGGGCCGCCTGGCGCATGGACGTCGGGTGGTAGATGTCCTCGCACTTCGGGCAGTACAGCTTCACCTCGCTGATGTCCGGCAGGTCGTGGAGGCCAATTGGCAGCACGGGCTGCAGGCGGCACAGCGCGCGCGGACAGCGGCCGAAGTCGGCGTTCGAGAACTTGGCCAGCATTTTCTGGATGCCGCGCGTGCTCAGGATGTAGCGTGCATGCACGAGCCCATAGAAGCGCTGCGCGATCGCTTCTCGCGAGTCTTCCTCCTCATTCTGCTCTTCTGTGACGTGGTCGCTGTAGTCTGTGGCGGGGCCCGTGATGAGATTGATGATGTCCTGCATGCGCTCGGGGCCCGTCGTGAGGCCCGTCAGGTTGAACCGGTCGGTGATGAAGTCCTCATCGACCTCGCAGAAGAACTCGTTGCCCTCGAAGCTCAAAAACTGCTGGATCCACGTCCGGTCATCCATCGTCACGTTGAGTCCGTCGCAAACTGAGTCGCGCGCCAGAAAGGTCATTTTTCCCTGAGTAAGCAGCTAGCTATCGGGGCCTGGCCACCTACCCGCTGCCCACCAGGGCCGACTAGGCGCGCGGTCCCATCCTGCCGGCGCAGGCGGCCCAAGCAGCGGCTAGTTGTGCCGTCTAACGGCCTTTCTCCGTGGCCAGCCGACGCTGGCAAAGCTGCGTACATATATCTAATTGTTTGAAATACGTCTTCACTGGCGCTGCGGCGTCGACCGCGTTCGAGACTCAAATAGTGCATACAATACTCACTCGTTCACAAATACCTGTGTGCGTTTCTGTCTAATGTGCTGCAATTTCGGGGCGAGAGTAGACGCCTATCACCGCGCAGGCCAGCTGGCCCGCTACGCAGGCGAGAGAAAGACCCACGTTCTGGCGCGAGATAGCGGTTTTCATTCATGTTTCAAAACAAGAGTGCACACTAACGACAAAGCTACTCACCCGGCGATGACTGACAGAGTCGACACATGAAGTTAAGTCGTATAGAGTCGTATACCAGAAGCTCCGCAACACGACGCTGCGCTCAAGGGCAGCAGGTCTGCGCGCCAATAACTTGTGGCTGCGAACCATTGAGTACGCGTGCTGCTTGTGGCTGCGTTGCGAGGATGCCCACAGCGTATACGTGCCAATCTAGTAGGTCGTGTTATAGCGGGATCATCGAGAACTGTATTTAAACAATCACGAAGGATACATTGCTAAGGATATATAGTAGACATGAAACTAATAGCATAGAGTCGGAACCGCGCGCTATAGGCCGGCCTTTCCTAAGGTCAATGCGCGCGCGCACACGCCTCCAAATCCATTTACACGTGACATGTCAAACGCGCGGCACCTGATGTGTCTGCAAGCGCAGATCTCAGCACGCAAAGCATAGATGGAGTTGAAATGACTTGGTGCTGCTCAAGCAATGCGATTGCTGCATAGCTTTCAGCGATAAGCCCAGTAGGAAGAGCAACGCTGAGGGACAGGAGCGGCTTGCGGGCTTGAGCAACCAAATGGATGCCAACCAAATTAATGCCATTACTCGCCTCGCCTTAACTATTGAGGCCACGACCGAGCGACGCCTGTGCTGAGATCTGGACATTGGATGGCGTCTGTTGCAGCGACGAGTTTATGTAGGATGACAATGATCGCGCGTGCGTGCTCATACTTACGTACTCTGCACAACAATGTCTTTCGCGATTGTTGTGTGTGCTGACTTTTTCTTTAAAACGATTGAAGGGCCAAGTTCAGTGACCGCAAGCGTGAACAACAACTATCGCTAAGGCGCGCCTTTCACTATGCTAGGCGTCGGCGCGGCGGTCGGGCCTGCCGCGGTCGGGCCTGCCGCGGCGTATCGGCACGTGATGTGCACTGGCGGTGCGGCACCCATTATCGGCCAGTCCGCATTTCCCCACCGCAAAATATGAACGCCGGCGCGGAAGACTATGAGCCGAAGCACGTCGCGGAGAAGCCTGGGCTGAGTCTCCTCGTCGCACAGTTCCAGTCCGGCAGCGTGCGGCGCGACGAGTTCTGGCAGGACCTGCAGACGTTCGTCGCCAGCGGCGAGCTATCGCCCGCCGAACGGCGGCGCGTGTTCTGGGACGCGCACACGCGCGCAGGCAGAATTGCGCTTCGCGACTTGAGCGCGTGCTTCAACCCGCAGGCCAGCGTGGCGCCAGAGCATGCGCCGAGCGCGGGCGGCGACGCGCAACTTGACCGCCGGCTTGGCCGTCTGCTGCAGCTGGCGCCCGTGCTGCAGCAGCGCGAACAGTGGCGCGACAGGTCCGGCCGCTGGTACCGCGGCTGTGGATTAGTGACCTGCGCGACTGTGCTCGTTGCCCTGTTTGCGGACGATTTTGCGCAAATGTCGGGGCGCGGCCGCGCAGCTGCGCTGTTTATGCGTTTTGTGCTCCTCGGGCAGCTCGTCGTGACTTTCGCATTCTTCGCCGTGGCCAGGTTTCTTACGTACAGGCATGCCTGCGTGCAGCAAGCATGCGAAAGACTGCAAACTGAGCCCGCGTGCCCCGTGTAGCGCGGCGCGCGTCACCGCCGCGGGCCGGCATGACGCGAAATGCCATGCGGCAGCGCACGAAACCAATACTCGACCAAATTATGCGGGCAAAGCGTTCTTGCAGGACCCACAATACGTCATCATAGCCCCTGCGTAGCGCCCTCGCGTAGCGCTTTGCGCGCGCCACGCCACCACCTTACTTTAGTGCTACCGTTTACCATCGCATATATGTACAAGCCTTCCCTGAGTATGAGCCGCTAAGCGTTTGCGCGCCTGCACCAGCCAGCCGCGCTGCGGCAGCTACACGCGGTACTGGCGCAGGTGCACGCCGCCGCTCTGCAGCACGCGCGCGCTCTCTGTGTCCATGGAGTAGTCCTGCGAGTAGACGACCTCGCGCACGCCGCTCTGCACGATCTTGATGCTGCAGGTCAGGCACGGGCACGTATTGCAGTAGAGGGTGCCGCGCGTGATGCGGTCGCGGCCGGCCTCGAGCAGCGCGTTCTCCTCTGCGTGCAGGCACAGGCACGTCGAGAGCAGCGAGCCGCCGCGCGAGCCCGCGTTACAGCGCGGGCAGCCGCCGTCGCTGCAGTTCGTGAAGCCGCGCGGCGTGCCGTTGTAGCCCGTGGCGACGATGCGCTTGTCGCGCACGAGCACGCAGCCGACGCGCCGCTTCATGCAGTTCGAGCGCTGCGCGGCGAGGTCCGCGATCGTCATGAAGTAGCGGTCCCAGCTCGGGCGCACGCGCTCGGCCGCAAGCAGGTCGAGCGCGTCGAGCGCGGCGTGGAACTCGGTAAGCGTCGCGAAGCTGTTCACAAGGTTGACGTGCGCGCTGCGGATGTTCGCAATGCGGTCCTCGAAGTCGGCGTGCGTGCACGGCGCGAGCGCGCCGACGCGTGCCGCACGCACGTCCTCAGGCGCGTCGAGGTTCAGGTGCACAAACCACGGCCGCTTGCTGATGGCGCCGGGCTGCCCGGGAATCAGCGTCACGAAGTCCGTTTGCCAGCGGCTAACGATGGCGTCGAGCGCGTCGGCGCTGAACTCGACGGCCTCGATGTGCTTGGCCTCGAGATACGCCTTCGCCGTGCGGCGGCCGCTGCCTTGCGTGCCCGTGATGCCCACAAGCATGGCCTGCGCGGGTCGACGCGTAGCGTGCAAATGGGCGCCCAACAACCCTCGCCGCGCCAGCCCTAGCCAGGGCCGGCCGCCAGGGCAGACCGCCAGGGCAGACCGCCGCCTAAGACGAGGAGCAGGGTCTGCGGCTACTGCCGGCAAAAGCCCTTGCCGCAGGGGTTGCGGCTGGCGCACGCGGCCGCACTCGTCCGCACTCGTCCGCACTCGTCCGGATCACATGCTACGAAAAAAAGCGCTTGGCCGGCGCAACCCTCGGGCCCAGATTGCCGTTTGCCTCTGCCCTCACTCATTCTTACCGGTCTTTTCTGCATCTCGAGTGCAGCAGCCCGCCCGCCCGCCTCGACTTGCTCCGCCCTTGCTGCGCGCGCTCGGTTGGCCAGAGTGAGCAGAGCCTGTGCAGCGAGCCAGTGAACTGTTTTCGGCACCATGATCATCGTCTCGAAGGCCTACGAGTTTGCCAAGGCGCACCGCTACACGCTCACGGCGGCGGCGCTCGTGCTCACGCCGAGCATCTACTACTTTGCGTTTTCGAAGGACAAGGACGGCAATCCGCGTCAGGCCAAGCGCTGGCAGGTCGCCGCCTACGAGCTCATCCCGCTGCGCGCCGCGTCGCGCATGTGGGGCCTCGCCAACAACGTGCCGCTGCCCGTGTGGCTGCGCCCGTACGGGTTCGGCCTCTATAGCTGGATGTTCCACGTGAAGCTTGATGAGGCCGCCGACCAGGACCTCACGCACTACGCAAACTTGGGCGAGTTCTTCTACCGCAGCCTGCGGCCGGGCATTCGGCCGATCTCGCCAAGCCTCATCGTGAGCCCGGCCGACGGCCGCGTGCTGCAGTTCGGACAGCTGCAGGACCGGCGCGACAACATTGACAAGGTGAAGGGCTACTCGTACAGTCTTGACCAGCTCGTCGGCGCGCCGCGCGTGCCGCCCCCCGTGCCGCATCAGGTCCACCACGAGGCGCCGCACTTGCCCGGCTCGCGGCCGGGCTCGCCCGAGCCCGAGGCCGAAACGAACGACGAGGAGGCCGTGAACCTGTCGCGGCACGGCCAGTTCGCCGAGATGAACGGCGTGCCCTACACGCTCGACGAAATGATGGGCAACGGGCGCGGGTCCACGGAGGAGAGCCGCCACCACGTCGGCGATGCAGCCGACTCGAAGCGCCACTACGAGGACCAGCACGACCCGGCCAAGTTCTTGTTCCAGCCCGTGGGTAACAACCGTCTCTTCTACTGCGTCGTGTACCTCGACCCGGGCGACTACCACCACTTCCACAGCCCCGCGTCGTGGGTGTGCGCAACGCGCCGCCACTTTGTCGGCGACCTGCTCAGCGTCGCGCCGTACTTCCAGAGCCGCCTCGCGAACCTGTTCACGCTGAACGAGCGCGTCGCGCTGCTCGGCCACTGGAAGCACGGCTTCTTCAGCATGACGCCCGTTGGCGCCACGAACGTAGGCAGCATCATCGTGAACTTCGACCGCTTCCTGAAGACAAACGTGCGCGGCGAAATGAAGCACCGCGTCTACGAGGCGAGCTACGAGTCCGCGTCGAAAACCCTGAAGGGCTACCCGCTGCACAAGGGCGAGGAGATGGGCGGCTTCAAGCTCGGCAGCACCGTCGTCCTTGTGTTTGAGGCGCCGAACACGTTCAAGTTCGACGTCACGCAAGGCCAGCGCATCAAGTTGGGCGAGTCCATTGGCGACCTCGTGGACGACAAGATCTGAGCCGGTCCCTTTATTTTAGAATCTAATTACGCCGCAGCCTAGCAGCAGCAGAGCCAGTATAGCTTAAAGCTTTTCCAGTAGACTTTGTCTGCGTTGTTGTAGCAAGCGCCGCATGGTAGCCATGTCCACTTGTGGGTACGCAACCTAATCAGCTAGCACAGGCTTCCGCGCACTACCTCGTACCTGCCACTTCGCAGCGTTGCTTCCCCACATATAGCCTCAACTGCATTCAAAGGGATCTATTTTACGAGTCCTGAAGGCGTGAATGTCGCAGCTCATTAGTGTAAAATTAGCATCCTGTGCGCGCGGCTGCACTTTTCGGAAATTATGTAGCGTCATATACTTTGCAATATGAAGCACAACAAGAAGAATCGGAAGTGGCCAAGTGGTCACAGCCGGTAAGCAGGACTCTATAGCTCAGCTGGGAGAGCGCAGGTCTGAAGCCACACTTCAAACAGTTTAACCTGAGGTCCCGTGTTCAAGTCACGGTGGGGTCATTTTTTTTTGGGCTGCCGCGGCTCGAGTGCCGACTCTTATTCCTTTTTGTCTCCGCTACTGGTGGTGGTGGTGTTGTTCTAGAGTGCGCATTATTGGCGCTGGCATCTTATTGTGCGTAAAAGCAGTACTTGACTCCAGTTGAGCGAGCGGCGCCAGAAAACCGAACTTGCGAGGCATTGCCAGCTTCCCCTCGCGAGCGGGTACCCCACTACTGGACCTAAGCGGGCCGCGTCCAGAGACAATACACCCTCCTGCTGCCTGCCGCCGAGGAGGAATGCGAACGCGCTGCACGACGCAGGCATGATTTTAGGCAATGGCATCGAACTCATCGAGCCGAAGGACCATCATGCGGCCCTGGCCAGCATCCACGCTTTCGCGAACCGCAGCGACGCGCGCGTCTACACCGTCGACACGTTCTGGCAGGGCAGCATCGCGAGCGCGTACGACCTTGTGCGGGCCGTTCTCGACTCTATGCAGGTCTGGGACTGGTACGGCTACCGGCTGAACGTGTCGCTCGCGCAGTGCCTGACCGTGCCGGACGTGCGCGTGCACGTCGTTGTTGTGGCGCTCAATGCGGCGTCGCGGCACCTCGCCGCCGACGCCAAGCTGCTCAAGATCCTCGAGCAGGTCCACAAACAGGCGCAGTACCTCGGGAAGCAGTTCCGCACTGTGCTTTTCACGGCACCGCTGGCGGCGCAGACGCCGCCGCGCTTGTAGCGCCACGCCGCGCCGCGCCGCGAGCGGCCGCTCTTCCGCCAAAACCAGGGAGCCGAGCGGACGCAAAGCGTTGAGCTGCAAGCGCCAGAAAGCCGCAAGCGCACTGCACGCAGAACGAGCGCCCTGCAGAATGAGGGACAAACAAAAGCCGTATAAATTATTCTTTTTTAATACATAAACATGACGCCGCGCAGGTTGCTCACAGGTTGCCCGCCTTCTTGAGCGAGTACCACGTCAGGAACACGGGGATGCCGAGGCCGAGCGTGAAGAAGCCCCAGTGCAGGACGGCGTATGGCACGCGGCGGTTGTGGACCTTGAAGGGCAGGTTCGAGTAGGGGCCGTCGTGGTGGCTCAGCTGCTTGCCGGAGGTGCTGAAGTTGCGCAGCGGCTGCGCGCGCGTCGAGCGGAGAGCGGTGCGAGCGAACATTTCGAAAGGGTGCAGGGGGGGGATTCGGAGCAGTTGTGGTGCGTTTTGGCGCTCGTCAATTGGGCCGCGCTGCTTAGCTCAGCCGCAGGATAGCTGCCGCAGGGTGCCAGTCGTATAGCGTCGTGTTGTTGCCCGGATCCCCATTGGTCAGCAGCGGCACCCACCCCTTCTCGGCGCGGCCCAAGGCATCTTTTTAAGCATCTCGCCAGTTGACCCCACAGCGCTGCAATAAAAATGGTCCAAAACGTCGCTGCTACCCGCGTCGCCGGCACGCTGAAGAAGCACATCATCCGCGACATCGTCACCGCCTTCGGCCTCGGCATCCCGGCCGCCTATGTGTACTGGCACTTCGGCCACCTGAACCTTGTGCGCACGCGCGAGGAGTGGTACCGCGAGTACGCGCAGAACAAGAGCGAGTCTGACGACGAGTAAATGCTGTGCGCTTACGCGCGCCTCTTCCCGCCTTGCGTGGCGCCGTTCTTGCGCCCGGAGCGCTCGTCCGCGGTGCTGCGCAGCTGCCCACCAGTTACGTAGTTGTCCTGCGCAATTGTATCTACGAAAACCCGCCGACGTCCTCGGCGGCCATAATTTAACTTTTTATCCCTGAATGTGCCGTAGTCGCGTGCGCCCTCGCGGCGCCAGCCTCAACACACAGCGCGCCGCATTGCGCCGAACGGCGCCGCTGCAAGCGCCGCGACCGCCGCAAGCGCTGCATGCGGATAGTTTATTCCTGCCATAGACAGCTCAGGGGCTAGCGTCTGCGCGCAAGGCGCTGGACGCAGCGTGCGCGTATACAGCGCCGGGCGCGCCTCACGAGTTAAACGCGCTCAAGCGGCCTAGCTAGTACGAAGACGGTTCTGCGTTGAACCCGGCGCTTCTGAGCATACAGCCCCAAATATATGCGTCGCGACTTAGAACACAATTCTATGCATGAGCGCGGCGTCGGCCTTTAACCAAGCGCGCGGCCTAAGCACGACCAGGTCGCGGCGCATGCTGTTAACAAATAAACGTCCAAATTCACACCAAAAACAGTTCATTTACGCAGCGGTATCTCTCGCCTCTGGCGCGGCCTGTGGGCCGTGCAACGTCTGCGCAGCTCAGAGCCGCCTCGTCCTACCCCAGTTAATGATGTAAACACAGGCCTGCCTCACTAAGTACCCACACAACCTCCACGTTCGCGGACGGCTGGCGCCATGGATCTGACAAGCGGGCTGGACTCGCTGCTATCCATTTTCGACGGACTCCATGCCAGCGAGTTCGTCGTGTGCATAGACCCGGCATTGGTCCCCGCGCTCAGCGCCGTGTGCCCCTACAGCACGCTGAAGCAGCACGGTGTGCAGGCGCTCGTGCCGCTCACGGACGCGACGCGCGAGTCGCCGCACGCGAGCAATGCCGTTGTCTACATCAGCCGCGCCGAGCCCGAGTCCGTGTGGCGGCTTTCCGAGAGCGCGAAGGCGCAGCGCCCGGGCGCGACGCTCGTCGCCGTGTTTGTGCCCGAGATCCCGGCCAGCGTGCCGCTGCTGCTCACAAAATACGGCGTGCTTGGCGAGCTCGAGCTGAAGACGTGGCCGTTGGGGTTCGTGAACGACGCGACGCAGCCGAATCTTGTGAACCTGTTCGCCGAGAACACGGCCACGCACGCGATGGCCGGCGTCTGGCCCACCGTGTGCGCGCTCGACGCGCTGCAGGCGTCCGAGCTTGGACTGCCGGGCCGGATCACGGCCGTCGGCCCGAAGGCGCGGCTCGTGTCCGATCTGTTGCAGAGCCGCGAGTGCGAGCACGCCGTGAAGACGCAGGGCGCACAGGGAGCGGCGGCGTCGTTCGAGTACCGCTTCGGCTACACAAGCCATGCGTTTATCGGCGCGCACGTCGAACAAGTTGTTGTCATCGACCGCGACGTGGACCTCATCACGCCGCTGCTTAGCCAAACGACGTACGAGGGTGTGCTCGACGAGATCTTTGGCATTTCGGCCAGCGGCACGATTGCCGCCGACAGCCACAAGGTGTCGCTGCGCGCGGACGCGCTGTTCGGCTCCATTGCCGAGCGCGGCTTCGCGAGTGCCTGCACGCTCATCCACGACTCGGCGAAGCAGCTGCAGGCGCAGTACAAGCACGGCGAGATCCCGTCGCATGACTCGTCGCTGAGCGAGATCCGGGAGGCCGTGTCGAAGATCGGGTCGCTGCAAACGACGCAGCAGCTCGTCGACATCCACACGGAGCTCGCGTCCTCGGCCATGGCCACGCTCGACACGAGCGCACGCCGCGAGCTCTACGACCTGCAGGTGGAGATCCTGGACAACCGCATCACAAACACGCAGGCCATTGCCCGCATCCAGGACCTCATCTTCAGAATGGTGCCTCTGCACTCCGTGCTGCGGCCGCTGTGTTTGCTGTGCCTCGTGCGCGGCGGCATCAAGGAGAGCGTGCTGCAGTCCCTGCTGTACGGGGACATTTTGCGCACATATGGGTACGAGCATATGCCCGTAATACGCTACTTGAAGGAGCGCGGCTTCCTGTTCTCCCCGAAGGGGTCCTCGTTCCTGCTGTCGACGGCGCCGTTCGCGTCGCTCGGGTCCATGACGCTGGGCGTCGGGGCCGGTGGTGCTGGCGAGGGCAGCAGTAATGGCAGTAACGCGCCGGCGCCCAAGAGGAGGGGCCCGAGCACAGACGTCCTGCTCGCGGACGGCCCGCTCGACGTCCCGCTCTCGCAGAACTACTCATGGTACACGCTGAACAAGGCGTACAAGCTGTACCCGCAGGACGCTGAGGAGGACGGCGTTGCTGAGCCGTACGCGGGCTACGTGCCCCTGACGGCACGCATCGTGCAGATGGCGCTGGGCAGCAGCGAGTCTGTCGCGAAGAC
>JANIVK010000107.1:0-25755 GCA_030555795.1 Entelexis sorbosivorans | reverse complement strand
CCCGTCAACACCCGAGATACACTCACGACTTGGGCCGGGGGGCCTGCGCGCGGAGACACATTTCGCAGGTTAGTCAGTTTAATTGACGCTGCATGTCGCGCTCGCATAGCCCGCGCACAGGAGAGGCCTCGCTTCAGCACGGGCGCGCGAAACAAACAAACAGGCGCCCAGACGACGCGGCGATGATGCGCGCAACGCAGCAGCTCCGCGCGCAAAGCGTGTGGCCCGCGTTTGCGCCGGGCTCTACGACGCTAGGCTCGCGCGGGCTGCACTAGCAACCGTGATTGAGGGCGCGCATAACCCTAGGCGCGGCGCTTTCGTGTTTATGCAGGGTAGCCGCGAGCGCAGGCCGTAGCCCCGATTGCAGGCGGCAAGGCTCCCCCCCGTAAGCCAGTGTCGAGCACGGGGGCCGGGTCGCGATAACGCTGGCTTGGGGCCGGCCCCGCTTAATGCCTGCACTGCGAGGCGGTGCGGGCGCCGGCTCACGTCGCGCGCATAGCCGGCGGCGCTGCTGCAGAGCCCGCCCGTTCGGCCATGGCGCCAGCGGCCCAGCGCGCCATTAGCGGCACCCACGGGCTGGGCTGGGCTGGGCAGCGGGCGGCGGATGATCAGGAAGCGCCGGCATATCTGGCGCGGCGATGAGGTGCCGGGCGGTGCCCTGGCCATAACAAACGATAGCAGGCGAAGTAAAATAGGCTTAGCGCGAAAATACGAATTTAGGAAAATATAGGCACAAACCGGTATTAACCGGCCATGGCGGCGGCGACCCCGCCAGCGGCTGCGCGCGCCTCAGCCGCATTTTTGTGGCCGGCGGAGACCCTGCTGCCCACGCTTGGGCGCGCCTAGCGCAGCGATTAAGGTGAGGCACTGTTTAATTGGATTGCACTAAGAGTCAGTTTTGTCAACGCGTTTCGCGTTGCATTCCGGCTCAGACACTCCAGGGCGGAGGGTTCTGCGCGCTAGGTATGGGAGATGCCCCGCGTTAGTGACAAACGGGTAGCGCTGGCGCGTGGAGCGTAGCGGGATTTCGGGGCTAGGGCGCCAGGGCGAGGGCGGCGGGCCAGAATCGCGTGTCAGTAGAAAGGAGCTTCAAATTACGCTCACAAGGGGCCCTGCAGGGTCGGGTAGGGTAGCGTGAGCCGATGAAATATATATACTCACGCCAGGCATGACGCTGGATGATGCGTGGTAGACCCGGTCGATTAGTCGAAATGGATGGTTCTCGGTTGGTCTCACAGGCGGTGTTCGAGCATAATCTGTCGCAACAGACTGCCGCCGAGTACCAGGATAGCATCCTCGAGCATATGATTGCCATGGAGCGGGCAACGCGGCCGGACCCGGCCATGATCGACCAGCAGCCCGAGATCGGGTGGAAGCTGTGGCCGTTCATGGTCGACTTCATGGTCGACATGCACAAGAAGCTGAGGCTGGAACCTCAGACGCTGTTCATGGCCGTGAACATCGTGAACCGGTACTGCGCGCGGCGCATTGTCTACAGTAAACACTTCCACCTCGTCGGCTGCACAGCCATGTGGATCGCCTCGAAGTACGAGGACAAGAAGAGCGCCGTGCCCACGCTGAGCGTGCTCAAGCACATGTGCCAGGGCTACTACGGCGAGGAGATGTTCGTCATGATGGAGGGCCACATCCTGAACACTCTGGACTGGACCATCACGCACTGCACCGTCGACTGCTTCCTCAAGCACATGCTCAACGGCAGCACGACGCCGCTCCTCGGCGCGCTCACCAGCTACATTGCCGAGATCACGCTCTTCCACAAGGTGTTTGTCGGCAAGGACCCGCACGTCATTGCCAAGGCCATCCACGCGTTCGCCCTGCACCTGCTCAACTCAAATGTCGCCATCAGCGAGACGGACACACGCATCCAGCACTGGATCACCGTGCTCGCGGACCTCATTCTCACGCCGCCGCGGTCCGTGCTCGAGAAGTACCGCCATGCCGGTGGAGCCCACTCCGTCACGCGGGTCGTCGACGGGTGGGTCCTGCGCCGCCAGCGCCAGGCCCAGGAGGAGGCCGCCGCGAAGGCGCGCGCGCAGGCCGAGGCCGAGGCGGCGCGCCTCGCGCAGCTGCAGGCACACAAGCAGGCGCAGAAGCCGCCGCCGCTGAACATTCTGAGCCGCCAGTCGTCGGCCGCGTCGTTGCCCATGACGCCGCCGCCGTCGGCCGTGCGCTCGGCCTCGCACGCCAGATCCATCGACATGTCTGGCGGAAACACATCGAGCGCCTACTCGTCCTCCTCTGATTATACCCCGCCCAGCAGCGCGTCCGTCGGCCACTACAGCGGGCCCTATAACGGGTCGCCGCTCACGGCCGACTCGTACTCGTCGCTCACGTCGCTCACGTCCATGAGCTCCGCCGCGTCGAACGTGTCGCTGGGCTCCATGGCGCCGCCGCACGCAATGGGCATGCTCGAGTCCATGTCGAACTCGCCGCCAACAACGCCGCTCAACCCGCCAAAGCCCTTCTTCCGCGTCTAGCGCGTATAATTTATTTATCTGGCCGGCCCAGCCGCCTCGCGGCTGGCCAGCGCCTAATACGGTACGTTAATTGCCATGCAGCCTGTCTCTGTGTAATACGCCGCAAACCCCGCGGGCAGCCCTGCGCGCCTCAGCGCCGTGATTATTTGCGGCACGCCGCCACTGCTAGTGCGAACAGCCGTCGCCTCGCGCCACGGCCACGCCTTGCGCGCCAATTGCGGCCAACTGCCTGCGGCCAAGCTGCGTGCACTGCGGGCCTTAGAGCCGACGCGCGCCACGATAGCGGCGTGTTTACCATGCTGCTTATTATGTTACACTGATATCGCTGCATGGCTCCTGCTTCGTCGAGCCACAATTACATCTCTACATGCTTACCGCGCCAGGTCCTTGCTGCTGGCTGCGCCACGAGGCGCTCGCCGTTGTGTATTCATAGTTATTTATTGCCTACTGTCGCGCGGCTGCGTCCAACTCGTATGCTCCGCTATTTAGTGCCCGCCCGCCCAGCGTGAAATTTCCCGATTGGGCAGCGCCGGCGCTCGCTAGCCGCTCCCTTCTTTTCGGACGCGCGCCGCGAAGCCCACTCGATCGTTGCCATGCATGAATATGCGGACGTCCCCGGCTCGCGGTGCCCAAAGGGGCGGTGCGCGCGCGCGCGCGCGTAGGGGAGTCACGCGCAGGCGCTTACTCATGGCCCACCGCTCCTAGCCTCAGCCGCGTAATCCTACCTGCGCCGCGCTCCCACCACGCACACCCCCTGGCAAAAATAGCACAGCCCGTAAGCCGGGCCGCTAAGAGTATCGAGTGGGTCTAGGGCCATCCTGGCCCTCCAGAAAATCCTTAATTGGTGAGCACATTCGATCCACCGTTGCGATCCTGTAGACGAAGCATGATTGCGGCCCTGCTCTCTGTACTTGCGTGCACGGCACCCGCTGTTCTCGCTCAGGGCCCCGGCGCAGGACAAGTCAACGGCGGCAACCAGCAGTCGACGGGCAGCGTCTTCACGGGCTCGCTGCCGACGACGGTTGTCTACGTCGGCGGCCCCAGCGCGACGGCCTCCGTCAAAAACGGCCCGTGGCAGGACGTGGAGCATCTCGAGGGCACCTGGTCGTCCAAGTCCATGATGGTCATGACCGGGCCCGACTTCTACGACCCCGTCGACGAGCTGCTGATCGAGCCCGCGCTGCCGGGCATTTCCTTCAGCTTCACAAAGGACGGCTTCTGGGAGCAGGCCATGTATCAGATCACGGCCGAGCCCAGGGACCCGACTTGCGCGACGGGCGCGCTCACGTTCCAGCACGGCACCTACAACATCTCGAACGGCAAGCTCTCGCTGACGCCGTTCGATGACGATGGGCGCCAGCTCGTGAGCGATCCTTGCAACCAGAGCAAGAACTCGAGCGAGTACGTACAGTACTCGCAGCAGCTCAGCTTCAGCAAGTTCGAGGTCTGGGTCGACCTCTACTACGGTCGCTACCGCCTCGACCTGTTCCAGTTCGACGGCACCCCCATGGCGCACATGTATCTCGTGTACCGCCCGCCGCAGATGCTGCCCACGGTGACCATGAACCCCGGTGCCGCGGCGGCCGCCAACGCGTCGCTGAACAAGCGCGGCGTCGATGACAGCGTGCGTGAGCGCATCAAGCGCTCGCTCATTAACCGCTCCCGCACATCCGCGACGCGCGTGCCCGAGCACTCGCGCCTCCACAACACCCTCTGGTACGGCGGCGTCACTCTAATGGTCGCCGGTGCTGCGGGCTGGATCTACCTTGCATAGTCGCGCCGCTTCGCGCCGCTTCGCGCCACCGCCCTTGGCTGCAAAGGCTCTCATGCTCTCTGGCTTTGCATTGCTGGACCCCAGCTTCCTCGCAGCCGGACTGTTGGCGGGCGCGCCTGCCTGCTCAATTTTGGCGCACGATCTGCCGGCTCTGGCTCGTACCGTTATGACGGCTTGCGCTTCCTCCTCATGTCCAAAAATTGCTGCTCTACGCGCTGCGTCATGCGGCACACGCCTTGTGCCCTGTACTCTGTGTACTATATATACACCAACACCGCGGCAATTTACTCGTAACTCTTATACTTACATCCATGGTTAGCTACTTCCAGCTTTATTATTTATATTAGCGCCGCATGGCAACTTGTTTTTCTTTTTTCTTTTTTTCTGGCAGTAGCGTCGCTCCTTTGCCTCTCTCTATTCTCACCGGCGAATCGTCCATGCTCTACGCTTCGGCTGCACTTCGTGCGCCAGCAGCACGAGCTGGCAACCGACGCGCACCTCCTTTGCTCAGTTTTGCATACTTCATCATTTGTCTACTTGGCTATATATACAAACCGGCTCATAGTTACATTTGTTCTTTTTTTTTTAGCGCAGCCCTAGCTTCAGCTTGATTTTCGGCGGCTCGGCTACGGCCGGCTGCGGCGTCGAGGATGCGCTTTCCGACGCGTCGTGGTCGGAGTGCTTTCGCTTCTTCAGTACGCTGCGGTACCGCGCCACCATCACAAAGTCCCGGCGTCGCCGCATCGAGAGCTCGTACATGGGCGGCGTCTTCATTTTGACAATGAGGCTCGCCTTCGGCTCGTACAGCAGCTCGCACAGCTCAAGAAGCTGCCGCCTCGCAAACGCGCCAGTGCTCTCTTCTCCAAGTGCCTCCCAGAGCCCGCGCTGCAGCGGCGCGACTCCGCCAAGGGTTGTCCGCAGCAGCGGAATAGCCGTGCGGATCGACGTGCGCGCCAACGCCTGCTGGCGCTGCCGCATCGGGTCTACGAGCCCGCCGCGGTACTCGCCGTTGATCCCAACGCTCCCGACAAGCTTGACGAGGCTCTTCAGAATGCCCGTGCGCACGGCGCGAGAAGGATCGCTGGTGGCCGTGTTGAAGACGTACTGCATGACCGCCTCATTGCGGTAGGCGCCGAGATCCAGCAGCGACTGTATCGCCGCAATCCGGATTTCCGGCGCCGAGTCCGGCTGCGTAGCGAGCAGCAGCTTGTCCATGCGCGGCTCGCCGAAGCCGGCGCATATGAGCAGCTCGTCCATGCGCAGCGCCGTCGTCGTGACAATCGAGTTGCGCGAGGGCAGCCAGCGGTCCAGCCGCTGGCACTTGTCGATCTCGCCTATCACGTTGGCAATGAACTGGCGCGACTGCGGGTTCTCGAAGTCGTCGGCATCCGGCGCTCCGAACACGAGAAACTCGCCTGTCTCACTGTTTAGCGGCCGTAGCGTGTTGGCCACGGCCTCAATGAGCGTCGCAATATAAAAGCTGTCGGAGTACTCATTTTCCGAGTTCTCGTTGTAGCGCACAAGGTCGAGCAGAAACGTGCACACGTCACGCGGGCACTTGCCCGTTGTCTGGTCGCGGATCATGGACAGGGCCAGTGGTATCGACTTCTGCACAAAGTAGTTCGCAAAGTCGTCAAAGTGATTCGCGCGCGGCAGTAGTGAGTCCTTGAAACAGAACAGCTCCTGGAACGCTTTCATTAAGTGAAACTTTCCCAGATAGTCCAGCTGCGGCACAGCACACTTCGCCAGGCAGAACGCAGCTGCCTCGCGCACACCATAATAGTACCGCGAGTCCATGAGCGTGCGCGTGAGAATGCTCGAGTAGATGGGGTTCGGCTGCTGGCGGCCGTAGAACAGGATCGACTCGTACTGCGCCACAACGTCACGGTCCTGCTGCAGCTGTGACGCGTACATATAGTCTGGCTGGCCCACGAAGAAACGGCCAATCCATTCCGAGTCGGCGTCCACACGGACCCACTCAAACGCCTCATTGAACATCGACTCGTCTTCTTCGTTGTCGCCCCAGTCAGACAGCCGCCACTCCGCGGTTTCCGCGTCAGTCATGAGCACATCACCAAGGCAACTGATGAACTTCTCGTCCGAGCCACTGCCGCCGCTAGCGCCCGCCGCCGCCTTGCGGAACTTTTGCGTTCGCCGCAACCGCTTATACTTCGTGTTGTACTGAATGTCAAGCTTCGTAAACGTCTCCCGCAGATCCACGACGTGCTCGTACGGCGTTCCATCAGCTTCATGAATACGAATCGTCATCGGCCCTGTAAAGCACGGCGGAGCTACAAAGTCGCTCTGTAATCGCTGCTCCGGCTCAGCTACGTCTCCAGCCATTTCGTTCATGAGTCTCAAGTTCTCCTCTTGAGCATCGGGGCCATCGGCTGGTCCAGCGTCAGGCGCAGGAGTTGCAGCGGCCGACGGCGGCTCCTGCTTCAGCGGCGTCGTTCCACGAGTGCCTGCCGCATCGTACGCGGAGCCGTTCCGGGCGGCCGCCTCTGACTTGAGCTGCATGTGCGTAATGGCCCGGTCCAAAAACGTATCGTCGCGCAGCACCTCTTCAGGAAGCTCGCGGCTGTGGACCTGCCCAATTCCCATCTCGATGAACATGCGTTTTTTGTTGAACCGCTGCGTCACCCGGAAGATCGGGTACCCAGGCGAGTAAACCCACTCATCAAAAAACTTTGCCAGTCGGTGGTGCGCGACTTTCTCACACTGGCGCTGGAAGTGCGACGCGCTGAGCTGTGAGTGCAGGTCGCCGGACATGGACTGCAGAAACAGCTTCGTGAGGACGCGCGATACTCCAAGACTGCGATCCGTTTTTGTCATGCGGCGGTCCAGAATGAAGAGCACGAGCGGCGCCTTCAGGCGGATGAAGGCCAGATCGTCTGCACACAGTGGGAAGCGAAAGCGCGGCTCGCCAATCGGCGGCCGACCCACATCCTCCTTGCACATCTGGTCGTTGGCTTTGCGGATACGAAAGCGGTACTCGTTGTTGCCCATGAGACGTCGAATGAAGAGCTGCGTCATGAACAACGCAATGCCCTCAGTGACCCACAGATCAGACCACTTCTGCGGCACAATGTTCACGCCACACCACTGTGCAGCAATCGCCCTCACCAAAATCTCCGGATCTGTGAAGAGAGGCTCAATGATGTCTGGCGGGAAGAGAAGCTTGTCACTGCACAGTGTTAAGGCGCAGGCATCCACCACGGGTAGCTCGCTAGGAAAGTCGGCCACAAAGCAGATGGAGTACGTTCCATACGGGAACAGCCCGAAGTCGCGTAAGAAGTAGTCCACGGCTCGAGTGATTGTACGGCAGCAGTACGGGACCATCTTCGCCTTGCTGGGCAGACAAAATGCAACAATAGGCAGGCTCTGCGAGTCAGCGCTACCAGCATTCCCAGTACGGCCCGCGTCGCGGGCATCGACGGTCTGCGAACGCTCGTTTCCGTTCTTGTCTTCGCCCGAGGTCAGCATAACATGCTTGAAGGGGCCGACGGCAAAGCCGACGTGCTGCGACGACACGGGGCTGAACACCTCGAACTTGACGATCTTTTTCATTTCGTCGACTGGGTCGGGCTCCTCATTCGGCACTGCGTTGTTGCACACCACCACCAGCTCTGTATCCGGGTCCGACTCATCCAACAGCTTGGGCACGGCAAACTCCATTTCCCAAGTGCTCAGCGACCAAAGCCCGTCCACGCACGGCAGCCAGCAGGACGTCGCGCGGCCCAGCGGGGAGTGTGTCGTATATACATGGGCCTCCTTACCTGCAGGATCGACAAAATTAAGGCCGTCGTTGTCCTGGTCCAGCAGGTGGTACATGATGCGCAGCGTGAGTGGCTCGTACGTCTTCTCCTTCGTCGTATGCGAGGCAATAAACGTATTCTCGTCCGGCTCTGTGATCTCCACGGACTCAGGAATGTCGATGGCAAGCTCGCCGGGGCCCTCGCCGGACTCCTTGAACAGCGGGCGCAGCTTTTTCTTGTACAGCGTGTGGCTATGCACGTCCCAGGAGCGCGGCCGCGAGGGCGGGTCTGAGAGCATGTCGAAGTGGTCGAACGTGGTTTCAATGCCGTTCACAATACACTTCTCGATGCGCATGCGCCGCGCGTCCAGCACGATCTGGCTCAGGTCCAGCGCGGTCGGCATGATTGTGAGCTCGGTCCAGCCCCGCAGCATCTTGCGGCGGACGTCCACATCCACAGCAACGCGCTGGTGGGCCACGCTGAACCCACGGACCGAGGTGCTCATGGCTGATGGCTGCGGTGCGGTTAGCTGAATTTCGCGGTCCACACCAGCGGATGACAAATCCGGCCTGGCATCATGAATCGCGGGCAGCACGCCGTTAAGGCTGAAAACACACCGAAAGAGGCCACTACTAGCACGAATTTTTGAAGAGGATGCACATTTACTGTATCTACAAGAAACATTGTTAGAAAGCGCACGAAACGACTGGCCCAATTGAGAGCCAATTTGCGCTGCCACACAAACGCACTACTCCTAGCTTGCCGAACGGCGCTCTCCTGCCGCCAACATTAGCGAGGACTAGCACTAAACAGCGAGCGGCACAGCACTGCACTGCGATAGCGAGCGCACGAGCCGCTAAAAATAAACAAGGAGGATTGGCGGTACACTCAGTCGTGTCACTGACGTCAGCCTGGGCTATCTATCTATCAGTGGCGCGCGCGAATGGGTTGGAATAGGCACGCTTGATAAAGCGCTAAATGATCTAAGTAAAGCCGATTTGCGGGCAAACTTAGAAGCTCAGTACATTTGGAGCACTTGAGTCTGCTTGACGTTCAGTTTCGCTCGCGGGGCTTCGACTGTGCTAGCCAAGCCGGCGAGTGCGGCTGCACTGCAAGAATTAGCCGCTCGTTGAGGCAATTGAGTTCGCAGGGCTGATGCAGTGTGACTGAAGACTGACGGGCGGGCAGGAGCGATGATCAGCGCCGTAATGTATACTCCTATCACGGCCCCGCCGTGCGAGCCGTCCCGTTTCGGAGCGCGCGCCCGGATGTGACCCTTGCCCGCGCCTCCACGTCGTTTTGGATCAGATAGGGGGGGATGCGCAATAGAAGTAGCAACGCGCTCGATGCCTCGCGGTAATGAATACGCGCGTTTGGATTTGTGCCGTGGAGCAAGGTCTCATCAGAAACCTGTTAGCATGGCGTAGAGCACCTCTGCGCATAATTGAGGTCTATGAAGCCGCCTAGACTCAGTCATTCGCTCAAACGTGTGACATAACGCGCCCGCGCAACGTCATCGCGCCCCTGCCCTACCCCAGTCGCCGGGCCACCCAAACCTTCGAGCTCACGTCCGGCTACGGTGGCGACGGCCAACAGAACGCGATAACGCAGATAATGTATGCGACCAGAGTAGAGCTAGCCGGAAATATTGCTCGCCATCTTGACTCCGCAACTGCGGCTCGCAGCGACTAGCGGAGACCCGAGCAGACCCCATCGCCGTTGCCGACAGGCACGTGATGTGGTGCGTTATCGCTTCCTGGGCTCTGCCCTTAGGATGCGTCTCAGCCACTAGCCGGTTCTGGGAACCATGCCCTGCTACCCAGGTCACCACCTCTCGCCCCCACCCCAAATCCTATATATACCATCGGCCCTCCCGACCCACCAACCATCCCCCCACTCTATCACAACCTCCCCCCACCAATTGACCTCTAAATGGTGAACCCAGCCTTGCTACTAAGCACGCTGCCGCTGGCCAGCGTTGCCTCCGCTCTATACATACCGCATGACGACGACCCGGCTTTCGTGAAGGCGCCGGCCGACGCGCCGGCAGACGTCGCCTCCGAGGAGGCGCAGGCGCACGCGGCTAAGCAGCTGCCCAAGAAGAAGGGCGGCCGGCCCTCCCGCAAGGGCTGCAAGCACAAGGCTCAGGCGCTGCCTGTGGAGCTCACGCGTGAGGCCGACGCCTACCACGGCGCGGCGGGCCACAGCCAGCCCGAGCTGAAGGGTGTCATCTCGCACGCCGACGAGAAGGACATTATCCCGGACAGCTACATTGTCGTTCTGAAGCAGGACGCGCCGAAGACGGCGCTGGCGACGAACCTCGAGTGGCTGCTCGAGACGTCCGGCGTACAACTGCAGAACCTGCTGCAGCGCGGCGAGTCGCACCCGCTCGCCGAGACGAGCACGGGCTTCGACATCAAGAAGGTGTACGACATGGGCTCGCAGACCGAGGGCGCTGTCTCTGCGTTCCGCGGCTACGCCGGCAAGTTCCTGCCCCAGGTGGCGGAGCTGCTTGCTGAGCACCCGGATGTTGCATTCGTCGAGCGCGACTCAAAGGTCCACACGCTGACTCCCAAGGAGGAGGACCAGGCACCGTGGGGCCTGGCTCGTGTGTCGCACCGCGACCCGCTCGGCCTGTCGTCGTACAACAAGTACCTGTACGACAAGGAGGCCGGAGAGGGCGTGACGTCGTACATTGTTGACACGGGCATCTACGTGGACCACGAGGACTTCGAGGGCCGCGCTGTGTGGGGCAAGACGATGCCTGCTGGAGACGAGGACATCGACGCGCATGGCCACGGCTCGCACTGCGCTGGTACCATCGGCGGCAAGAAGTACGGTGTTGCCAAGAAGGCAAAGCTTGTTGCTGTTAAGGTGCTCGGCTCCGACGGTTCGGGATCGATGAGCGACGTCATTGGCGGCGTTGAGTACGTTGTCGAGTCGCACCGTGCCGAGAAGAAGGAGAAGAAGGACAAGCTGAAGGGCTCGACGGCAAACATGTCTCTCGGCGGCGGCAAGAGCCCGTCTCTCGATATTGCTGTCAACGCAGCGACGGAGGCCGGCGTCCATTTCGCCGTGGCCGCGGGCAACGAGAACCAGGATGCCTGCAACGTGTCTCCGGCCGGCGCGAAGGGCCCCGTCACTGTGGGTGCCACCACCGTGAAGGACGAGCGTGCGTACTTCTCGAACTACGGCAAGTGTGTCGACATCTTCGCTCCGGGTGTGAACGTGCTGTCTGTGGGCACGTACTCGCCGTCGTCGTCGGCAATCATGTCCGGCACTTCCATGGCGTCGCCCCACATTGCGGGCCTGCTCACGTACTTTGTGTCGCTGCAGCCCTCGACGGACTCAGAGTACGCTGTGCGCGGCGAGCTGACGACGGACGAGCTGAAGAAGCACCTCATCTCGTTCGGCACGCCAGATCTGCTGACCGACCTCGACGCCGAGTCGCCGAACGTGCTGGCCTTCAACGGCGGCGGAAAGGACATCTCGGACTTCTGGGTTGCGGGCAACGGCGAGGACAGCGACGAGGACGAGGACGAGTCGCTTCTCGAGAAGATCGGCGAGAAGATCGAGCACGGCTACGAGAGCGTGGGCGAGATGGTTGAGGACCTGCTGGAGGGTTCGCAGGAGCTCATTTCTGACCTGTTCTAAGCTTAGTGGTTGAGCGTCATCTCGCTATTTCATTTCTATTATTATTATAATTATTATAACCAGCACCATTGTTACGAAATTTCATCTTTATTCTTCCATTAACAGAGAGCCTGAAGTTGAAGAAGAACTAGGGCCTCGGGCGGGGCACACAATGTGGCAGCAGCTTCAAAAGCTTCAACAGCCTCATCTTCATCATCTTCAGAGTATGCACGCGTCTCCCGGTAAAATGGGTTCAATTGGAAAATTTGTTTTTTTAGCGGGTTATATTTTATAACGTGCGTGCACGGCATGTACAACAGCTGCTCTTAGATAGCGTCGTTCATGTTGTCCTCGTTGAGCGAGTGCTTCTCCAGCAGCTTGTTGATGTTCGTGACGACGCGCTGCGTTGAGGACGAGCGCGAGTTGCGCGGCCGCGAGTGGTGGCGCCCGCGCGGCGGCGCCCGCGGCTCGAAGACATCGTCGAAGAACTCGTGCGCATCCTGCTCGCGGTCGTGGCCGAACGTGTGCGGGCTCACGAGCGAGAGGCCAGTATCGTTGATGAGTTTCGCAACAAGGCCCGTCCAGCCGTTCTGGTGCTTCGTGCCCAGGCCACGCCCCGTGTCGGGATCGAAGTACTCGTGGAACAGCATGCCGTCCTCGAAGTGCGAGTCGTAGTCGAACAGATCGTTGCCGCCGTTGTAGGGACGGCGGTTCGAGCGCTCGTCGCGCGTGAACAGGCCAATGAGACGGTGCTGCAGGTTCTCAGCAACCTTGGCCAGGTTCATTTCGTAGCCATTCGGCGCAGGGTGGCGCACCTTGAAGTCCTTGCCGTAGAACAGGAAGAAGCGCTGCAGCGCCTCAATGAGCAGGAAGTTCGTCGGGAACCAGATCGGGCCACGCCAGTTCGAGTTGCCGCCGAACATGGGCAGCGTCGACTCGCCCGGCTCGTAGTCCACACTCCACGTCTCGCCGTTCACGTCCATGGAGTACGGATGATCCTTGTGGTACTTCGACATGGAACGGATGCCGTACTCAGACAAAAACTCCTCCGGGTCCAGCATGCGCGACAGAATGCGCTGCAGGCGCTCACGGTTCACGAGCGACAGAAGCAGGCGGCCCTGCTCACCACGGTCGCTCAGACTGGCAATGTTGCGACTCGACAGCTCAGGGCGGTGCTTGATGAACCACTCGACGCGGCGCGCAAACTTGGGGAACCGCTTCAGCACATCGGCGTCGAGCGTCATCGACGCAAACAGAGGAATCAGGCCCACAAGCGAGCGCACAGGCAGCTTCAGCTCGTTGCCCTCGCCCCAGCTGATCTTGTCATAGTAGAATCCGTCCTTCTCGTCCCACAATCCAGCCGTGTTCGAGGCCTCGGACTCGCCGTCGTACGACATGGCGTCAGCAATGAACAGGAAGTGCTCGAAGAATTTGCTGGCAATGTCCTCGTACACAGGGTTGTGGCGCGCAAGCTCGAGAGAGATGCTCAGCATCTGCAGGCAGAAGAAGCCCATCCAGCCCGTACCATCGGCCTGCTCCAGCGTACCACCCGTCGGCAGCTCTTCGGAGCGGTTGAACAAACCAATGTTGTCAAGTCCCAGGAACCCGCCCTCAAACACGTTGCGGCCGCCGGCATCCTTGCGGTTGACCCACCACGTGAAGTTCAGCAGCAGCTTCTGGAACGTGCGCTCGAGGAACATGAGGTCTTCGCGCCCGTACAGGCGGCGCTCCATCTTGAACACGCGGTAACAGGCCCATGCGTGTACGGGTGGGTTCACGTCGCTGAAGTTCCACTCGTACGCCGGCAGCTGCCCATTCGGATGCAGGAACCACTCGCGCAGAAGCAGGTCGAGCTGCTTCTTCGCGAACTCGGGGTCCACCATAGCAAGCGGAATGCAGTGGAACGACGAGTCCCAGGCGGCAAAGAAGGGGTACTCCCACTTGTCTGGCATGGACAGAATGTCGTCGATGTGCAAGTGGCGCCATGCCTCGTTGCGCACCTTGATGCGCTCTGGCGGCGGCGGCATAGCCGACGTGGGGTCGCCCTTGGCCCACGGCTCCCAGATGAACTCATAGTACTGCTTGTTCCAGAGCATGCCGGCAAACGCCTGGCGCTGCACGGCGCGCAGCTCGTCCGACAACGGCAGCGGCGAGACCTTGTAGTAGAACTCGTCGGCGTCGTCCATGCGGTTATCAATCGTCCCGTCGACCTCCTCCTCGGTGAGGGCGCTCGTCGGCTTCTCGTTCGTGAACTTGAAGCGCACGACCACAGACTTGCCGCTCGGCACGTCCTCAAAGTGGTAGTGCGCGCCAACCTTGGTTCCCTCCTTCCTCGGATTCACGACGTCGCTCTTCTGGTTACAGATGTACTCGTGGAAGGCGTCCTTCGTGTACTGCGAGGCGTTTTTCTGGTCCTTGCCCCACAGCTTCACCTTGTTCGTCTCGTTGTCAGTAAAGAGCAGGTCCGGCTCTCCAATGAACTGCGCATAGCGGTCGCCGAGTCGGAAGTGCGTTGTCTCAACAACGCTTTCGTCGGACTTGCTCAGATTCAGGTGCGGCTTCTCGCCGGCGTCGGGGTCGCCCCAGCCCCACACGTTGCGGAAAAACACTTGTGGGATAATGTCGAGCGGCGCCGGGTCCGGGCCGCGATTGTAGGCGGTAACGCGGAAGTACAGCTCCTCGGCGTTCGTGTCCGACTTCGCCGTCTCGATATAAATATCCCAGTACCGGTTGTCCTTAAAGATGCCCGTGTCGACAAGCTCATACTCGCGCTCGTTGCGCGAGCGCTCGCCATTGACGCGACGCAGCTCTTCGTAGGGGAAGCGCTTCTGCGGGTACTTGTACAGGTAGTTCATGTACGTGTGCGCGGGCGTGTTGTCGAGATAGAAGTACTCCTCCTTCACGTCCTCGCCGTGGTTTCCCTCCGGGCCCGTGACACCGAACAAGCGCTCCTTCAGAATGTCGTCGTTCTGATTCCAGAACGCGAAGTTCACGCACTCGAGCGCGTGCGTGTCGCTTACGCCCGAGATGCCGTCCTCGCCCCAGCGGAACGTGCGCGCAATGGCGTCCTCGTACGTGAAGTAGCCCCATGCGTCACCGTTCGACGAGTAGTCCTCGCGCACGGTGGCCCACTGCCGCTCGGACAGGTACGGGCCCCAGCGTTTCCAGTACGCCTTGCGCTTGAGATCGTCCTGGAGACGCTCCTCCTCGCGCGTGAGGTCGTCCGCAGGGACGGCTGGCGTCGACTCGCGCGACGACGGGTTCTCCGTGCCTTCTCTGGAAGTCTCAGTCGAAGCCATTATGGTCCAAGTGGTCCAAGTGGGCCGGAATTATTCGCCTGCAGCCTTTATATTCCCTGAGGCGGGGTCGGGGTACGGGGGGCAGCCCGAGGTAGGGGCTGCCCGTGGAGCCATGCATATCAATCAGCTGGGTCACAGCGGCTCCGCCCTTTGCTACCAACCTGGGTAAGTCAAACCCCGGCACCCTAACAAATGTGTGCAGGCGGAGGGAACTATCACGCGTCTTCGGAACGCCTCGACCATGTCCCGCACAGAGTTACTCATAGCATAAGTACGAAAGACAGATGCGGCCTTCGTATTTATCTGCGGAACCATATACGCTCGTGCCCGCGACATAGCGAAGCGCCCAATATCGTTGAGTTTCCTGGGCTAGGTGCCCCCACATCGGGCGAAGAGTTGATGTGTCACCTTCATTTCTCAACCCTGTGCCGCTGCATGGGCTCGCCAAGGGTTCGGACGCCATGTTCCGTACTACCACCGTGGCTAGGCTCCAACTGAGATTATCGCTGCAAGCAAGTAAGCTCGCCTAGAGCTGTTTAGTTAATCCCTGGAGACGGTTATGTCATGATGCTAATGTTTCGTTTGTACATACCGCATGACTGCTGAGCCGCCGCGACTAATAGATCGTACCGAAGCTCCTAACACTCTGCGCAAACACGCTAATTAGACAGTGCTTATGTATGGCTACCATGTACATAGGCAGATGCCTTTCATGCGGGCAGCTTGTGGGCGACTGACTATGGTCTGCGTTCAGAAGTAGCTGGTTGCGTAGCTGGAGTGAGAACGAATAGGAAGAGCAAGTTTTCAGTCCGAGACTTTTTTGCTCCTAGCCGCTGGCACGTTTTTGCAAGTTCTGCTGCCCGGATAGTCGCTAATCTGCAAAGCAGCGGCTTGTGCCCGCGCCCGATACTGATGCGTCCCAAACCTGGACCCTGCATAATCGCCCCGCATTACGCAAACCATACGGGCCACTAGAGCTCAGCGCGACAGCATAAATGGAGGTCTACCAATGCATGCGTCGGTGGCTTTACAGGGCGACCGCCTCCAGCAAGCGCCGTATCCTCGTCGTCGCAGTTTTCTACAGCTCCGCCCTGATTATAGCTGCATGCAGCTAAGTGACTAAGGTGAGCCGCGGCCGCTAGTTTCAGCTCACCACCACGTGCCGCATAAATGCACCTCCGATTGTTTACTTTTCTCGACGTGTGGCGCGCCAGCACCTGCTAGCTCCTTGCAAACGCTTTCGGTGGCGACGTAGCAATGGACCGCGTCTTCGAGAGGTCGCAGCCTCCGTCCCCGAACAGCGCGCGGCTGAAGCGCATTCTGCTGGGCAAGCAGAAGCGCCCGCGCGAAGAGCCAAAGTACTTCCCCTATGGAGGCGGCGGCGACCAAGTCGACGACGATCTCGCGAGCCAGTTCAACAGCTATGAGCCTGAGGAGCTCATGGTCGACACGCGCGTACCCCTTGAGGAGACGTCGCTGAGCGTGCTGAAGCGCAACGCGCGCAGGATCCTTGTCAAGGGATCCAAGTACGATGTGCCGGAGAACTTGGTGCCGCCAAACTCGCGGAACTCGTCCTTCGACCCGCCGTGCCGCGTGCCCATGCCGGAGCCGGCAGAGCCGCCTGCGGCGGCGCCGCGTCTGCCAGTGCCAAGCTTCGACTTTGATGCGCTCGCCCTGCCGGCGCTGCCCGTTAGCGTGGCAGAGGCCATCGCCGCAATCCGCCGCGTTGCTCGCGCCAGCATTCTGCTGCGGCCCTTGGACTCCCTGGCCGAGGTTGGGGGCGATGCGTCGGCGGCACCAGTTGTGGCGGCAGTCGAGCTGTGGCTGCTTATGCTGGCATTGAACTTCGCGGCCCGGGCCGCGCAGCTAGTGACTGCGCCGGCGGTTTGGCTGCTGCAGCTTGGCTTCTATGTTGTGAAATAGGCCATCACGCTCGGTTAGGAAGACATCGCTTGCCTGCTGACAAGAACCTTAATGCAGGCCGCGGCCCTCAACGCGAGCATTAGGCGTTAGAGTGCTGCCTCGGCCAGGCTTGCATTGCGTGTGCCGCGGACCGAATGGGCTTGGCTCTTTTTACTATGCAACGTCGGCAAGTAGCAGCGCTCCCGCTTCCGAATGCGAATACTTCACGCCTCCGAGAACCCCATGGAATGAGGTAGGCCAGCGACCCGTCGAGAAAATGGGGCCCGCGACTCGTAGCGAACGCGGCTCAGCTCGGCCTGAAGAGCCTGAGAACACAATTGTGCACAGGTTTAACCCAACACCATAGCGGTGTGACATTGGCCGCAGCAACAGGACGTATATTACATATGTAGCGAGTTGTGGAAGGGCGCTCCTGTGATCAAGGCGTCATGTAAACCGTCATTGCGCACGCCAACGCCTTATACACACTGTAAAATAGTTGTGTGTCGATTGCAAAGGGCTCCGCCAGGTTGCATGGAAGCCAGGAAGTTGCATTCAGGTTCTATTCAGTCGAAGATAGCAAAATATTGGTGCCGCACAACGAGCGTGGAGTAATAATTAAATGCCCACGCGTAGGCGCCAGGCACCGCTGCGTCGAGCGGGGGCTAGGGCTGTCCCGGGGTCGACTCCGTCTCCAAGCGATCCCGCAGCTGGGTCGGCAGATGGCAGTGCATGTTCTGCCAGGCGCCGTGGCACAGCTTCTTACAGTCTCGGAATGGAATGAGTACAATATTCTTTTCTACGAGTCCGAGGCCGGCGAGCTCGTTGTCAGTAATGACGAGACGCTGCTGCAGGTCATCTCGCTCGGCGCTGCGGCACCGAAGCCTGCAATGAAAGCCGCCTTCAATCCCGAGAATGGTGCTATTGCCATTTCTACGGGCGCCAGTCTCGTTTTGTACGAGGCCATTGAAACGTTTGGACAGTTGCCGCGGTGGGTCCACGCGTTCACCGCCGCCGATGTGCCTGCCCACAGCGTAGCTTGGCTGAGCCGCGACGAGGCACTTGTCACAACGAACACAAATGATTGTCTTGTATGGAGCGTCTCCGAACTGCGCACTCTGTGGTCCACGTCCCTGTTGAGTCCCGGTGGTACGGGAATCGCTGTAGAGAGCGCTTCTGGCGCTGGCGCGTTTGCTACGCGGGACGCAACGAACCTGGTTAAATTGTGGACGCCTAAAGGCTCGAACTATGACTTCGTGTACCTCCCGCATGGTACGGCCGTTACGCAGTGTTGGTTTGTGTCGCCTGCCATTCTCGCGACTATGGCTGCACATACAGTGTTTCTGTGGCGCGTGGCCACTGCCTCTCTACTTGCGTCCGTTCCGGTGACTCGCGAGACTGTGCGGCCACTGCTCGCGGCGAAGGAGCCGGAGCTTATCCTTGTTCAAACCGCGTCGCGAGGCATATGGCAGCTCGAGCTGAAGAAAGCCGGCAGCGGACTTCGTACGAGTGAGTGGAGCGGCCCGTTAGAGCTGAGCTCAAACGCCGCAACCACAGTCTTTGCCACGTCGCGCCGCATATATTCGGTTCTGCCGGCAATGAAAACTATCGAAGTGTACGACCTTGCGCCGCGGCCCACAAAGCTAGGGAGCCTGAGTGGTGTCGTTGCTAGCGGAAGCAGGTCTCTGTCTACATACGAAAATACGGTGCTGGCCGGCAAAACGATACTCAGGGCCGAGCAGGCGCCAAGCGCGCTGCCGGTCAGCGACGAGATTGTGCTTAGCTGCCTCACAAGCGGTCTCGCGCTGTTGGCTACTAAGAGCGGCGATATTTTGTGCTACGAGGGTGACGTGCTTATATGGAGCCACAAGCTCGCGGCGCCGCCGCTCTTATTGGCCAGCCACGACGCATTCGTAGCGCTTGTTACTGCGAACAAGCTAGTTCTCCTTCACGTCAAAACGGGCCAGCAATTACTCGAAAAAAGCATACAGGCCGAGGCAGCATCAGCGTATGGGTCGAGGCTGTTACTACGATTCAAAACGCGTCTTTCTGTGTGGACCTTGTCGCCGTCAGCGGCTACGCAAATCGCTGAGCGCGAGATCCAGGACGACCGTCTTTCAGGCGCTGACGTTAGTCTCGGCTCCGATTTGGCGGTAGCAGCTCTGCGAGGCGACAACACTGTGCTGCGCGTGTGGAGGGCTGATAGCTCTATTAACGATCGCGCCTCGATCGACCTTGGCGCCATGCATGTGCTGTGCACTCAGTGGTCTCAAGACGCGCACTTTCTGGCTGTGCTCGCGGCCAAACGCGTACTCGTGTTTGCAACTACGCGTACGGACACACTAGTTCTAGTGGGTGAAGGCGAGACGCTTGGCCTGAAGCCAACGAGCTTGGCATGGACCGCCGACTTGCATTTAGTGCTCTTCAATGGCCAGCAGCTCATCTACCGCCGGCCTGGTCCTCTTGACGAAACAGGCCGCCGCGTGCTCACGGACCTCGGAGTCGTCGGCGCGCAGGCATCCCTGGTGGAGATGCGCGACGCCATCAACACGGACATGCCGGTGTACCATCCGAGGGTGATTCTGGCCTTTGTGCTTGCTCTGCGACCCGGCGCTGCGTACTACGTGCTTGAAAAGCTGTGGCGAGGCCTGCGGTTTGCCGATACGACGCCCGACGGCGTTGCTTTGCTCGACCCACTACTGGGCCTGTGCGCGGCAGACCTCGCGCAGGCCGGCGCGCAAAGGAGCGTGCCGTCGTGGCCCGTGCAGGAGTTCCAGGAACAGGTGGGCAAGTCGCGTCCGCTGCTAGTGCAGCGGCGCGACGCTTCACTCTTACAAAAACTCATTAGTACGCTGGGCGACGCGGGAAGAGCGCAACAGCTGGACCCGTATGCAATTGCATACCAGTGCCTACTGCTAACGAACAGCGACGCAGAGTCTCCAGCGCGTGTTTATGCGTCGCTCTCGCAGTCGAAGCCGGAATTGCTGAGCAGCATCGACGCGGCCGCGGACACGAACCTGGCGTTCTGGCTGGAGCGCGACGCCCTGGCCGAAATTACTGAGCAGCGGGCAAAGGCGCGGTTTGCGAAAGAGCGCGAGCCGACGACGGTGACGCTGCCCTACGTTGCGCTGCGCAAAATGAGCGTGCTGCTCACGCTGTGGAGAATCAGCGCCGGGCATCCTGAGCGCGACAAGACGCTCAAGTTTTTGAGCAACGACTTCACGACGGAGCGCTGGCGGCTGGCGGCGCACAAAAACGCGTACGCGCTGCTAAGCAAGCACCGTCCCGAGTATGCGGCGGCGTTCTTTCTCCTTGGCGACTCCGTCAGCGACTGCTGCCAAGTCCTTGTGAGCAAAGTGCAGAGTGTTGAGCTTGCCGTGGCCACAGCGCGACTCTACGACGGCGACGCCGGACGGGGCGTGCGGACGCTCGGCGAGCGGTGGCTCGGCGACGACGCCTGGCTCAAGTTCTGGTGCGCGATGCTCACAAACACGAACCGCCAGGAAGTGCTCGACGCCTTTGCCGGTACGACGCTGTCGGACTACCGAGCAGTGTTCGTGTATGCAGACCAGGGCGGCCAGTTCGACGGCAAAATGAAGACGCAGTGGAAGGAAGAACTGCAGCGCCGCGGATTCGGCGAACCAGTTTGCAGTGCCCTTGTGGACTCGTTGCAACCCAAGGCGCCGCCAGCAGCAAGCGCTCGTGCCGGTGCCGGCGACGAAGCTCGTGCCGACGAGGGCTCACCAACGCGCAGCCGCGCCGCTCCCGAAGACGAGTTCGAGAACCGGCCGCTTCCTGCGCACTTGAAGCCGGCGCCGGCGGCCCTGCAGCTCGAGCCGGACATGAGCGCATTTGGATTCTAGATTACACTAATTAGGCATTATTCTGGACCTGGCTGAAGTCGAGCTCAGGATGCATTTTCTTGAAGTTCTCGAGCGTGCGCTGCTTCTGCAGCTCGTCGCTCGTCGGGCGGCCCTGCTGCTTCTGCTGCTGGTCGAACATCATTTTCTCGACCGTGGCGCGCGTCTCCGGGTCGAGGTCGCTGAGCTTCGAGTTCTCGGGCTGGATCTTCGTCACGTCGATCTTCGGGTCCGTGACAAGCACATGCGGCCACCACTCCTGCTGGTTTTGCTTCTCGAGCGTCAGCACGAGCTCCTTGGCATCGTCCACGCACCACGTGGACTCGTCGGGGTTGATGGGCGCGAACAGCTCGCCGTCAAATAGCGTCTCGCCCGTGGCCTTGTTTTTGGCCGCGATGCGCGTGCGCTTCAGCTCGACATCGAGAATCTTCGCGCGTGTGCCCGGCGGCACGGCAACAGACACCGTGACGTCCTGCAACGTCTGCTTAAACGACCGCTCGGCTGCCATCTGCTGGAGGGGAGGCGTGCCGACTAAGGGGAACAACAGCGCCGCCTCAAGCAGGCTCGCCAGACTGCGAAACTCGTACACGGCAACCGCGCAACGCAAACCGCCGTCAGTGCGAATGAATTGACTCGGCTTGGCTACGTAAATGTTGATTCAGGACAGTATATAGGGGTCGCTCGCACTAGAGCTACTACATCACGGGATTGCTTTAACGCAAAGGGAAATTTCGCTCCCCGGCTGAACCCCGACTCGAATCGGGCTCAAATACTGCTGCGCGTGGATACAGCTATCGTCGTTGCGCGCTGCGCACGCGCGGTTGCCCGCTTGATCACAAGCGGAAAGTTGGCCGCGCGCGGAGGTGGGTGGGGGGGGCTCCTAACGGCGCGCACGTGACAGGGCCTGAAGTAATGACCCGGGGGAGCCAGTTGGAAGCAGCTCAAGGTAGAGCCGAGCGCAAGTCGAAAGCCCCGTCTGCACGCTCCCGTCCGCAGGTCTACCGCGCGCTCTTCGGGACGAATTGAGAGCCGTGGCTGCTGGTATGAACTACTCCACCGAGGCGTCTCCGCTCGCGGGCAGCGGCGCCGTTGCTGGAGACCGGCGATCGCACCCCATTTCCGCGTACACAGCGGCGGCGCGCGCGCCGCCACCGTCGCAGGCGCCGCCGGCACAGTCGTCACAGGCACCCCATCAATGGTGGGGCGCCGAGGCGATGCTTCAGCCTGGCCAGCGGGCGCCGCAGGGGCCACCTGTCTCGCAAGGTCAGCAGCGCCAATTGCGGCATAACCACCACATGTCGCTGCCACCGTACTACTATGCAAGCCAGGGCACGTCGCCCAGCCCGCAATTCGCCCAAGCGGCGCCGGAGCAGGGCCAGTACGCGGTCGTACCGGCCTACGCGGCGCAGGGGCCTGTCGGCGGCGTCGAGGGCTTTGCGCCAATGCAGCCGCCGCTGCCGCAAAACGTGCAGTCGCAAGGTATGCCGCCGCAGGGTGTTTCGCAGGGCGTGTCGCACGGCGTGTCGCACGGCGCGACGCTGAGTGTTCCGCAGGTGGCCCAGGGCATGCCCATAATGCCGCAAATGGTGGCTCAGAACCCGCAGAGACCGGGGCCGCCAGTGTCGCAGGCACCGCCGCAAGGCATGCAGTATCAGGGCTACCCGGCTTCGGCGGCGCCAGCCGCCGCAGGAACGCACTCGCCGGCCGTGGCTCTGTCGTCACTGTCCGTGACGCCGAGCAGCGGTGTGCCGAACGTGCAGCCGTCCCTCGTGCCGTCCGTATCGCCGCTCATGACGCCAGACTCGCACTCGCCGCAGCCGCGGCAGCCGCCACGTATTCGGCGCGTGCAGAGTTGGGCGCAGCTGAAGCCCGTGATCGTGCAGCACCCGAAGAGCCGGCGCGCTATGCCGGATGGCGGCTTCATGAGCCCGCTGCTTGCGCTCACAACGTTTCTGCCCAGCACATATAGCATCTGCGACCCGAGCTTCCAGTATAGCCAGGCCAAGAACCCGCGCCGCGTGCTCACGGAGCCGTACGAGGCGCAGCTGAACAACGGCTATGACAATGCGGAGAGCGACTACATTTTGTACGTGAACGACATTCTCGGCAGCGACGAGAACCGGCGCTACCTGGCGCTGAACCTGCTCGGCAAGGGCACGTTTGGCCAGGTCGTGAAATGCCAGAACATGGCAACGAAGGAGGTCGTGGCTGTGAAGGTTATCAAGAACAAGCCCGCGTACCTGAACCAGAGCATGATGGAGGTTTCTATTCTCGAGTACATTCAACAGAACGTGGACAAGACGGACTCGCACAACCTTCTGCGGCTAAAGGACAAGTTCATGCACAAGGGCCACCTCTGTCTTGTGTTCGAGCTGCTGAGCTCGAATCTGTACGAGGTGATCAAGAAAAAGCAGTTCCGCGGGCTTGACATTAGCGTTGTGCGCACGTTTTCGCAGCAGCTCCTGAACTCGCTATCCGTGCTGAAGGGCGCGCGGCTCATCCACTGCGACCTGAAGCCGGAGAACATCCTGCTCAAACGCAATGACGACACGGCGATCAAAATCATTGACTTCGGCTCGGCCTGCCATGAGCGCCAGACCGTCTACACATACATCCAGTCGCGGTTCTACCGCAGCCCCGAGGTCATTCTCGGCCTGCCTTACACGTCTGCCATCGACATGTGGTCGTTAGGGTGTATTGTTATTGAGCTGTTTCTGGGCCTGCCTATTTTCCCGGGGTCCTCCGAGTACAACCAGTGGAGCCGCATTGTGGACTCGCTGGGCCTGCCGCCGCGGTGGATGCTGGACATGGGGAAAAACACGAGCAACTTCATGGTGCAGACGCCGCAGCGCGAGTGGCGCATGCGCACGATTGAGGAGCAGAACCAGACGTTCAAGACCAACGAAAAGGAGTGCAAGCAGTACTTTGCGACGACGAACATCCGCGACGTCATCATGACCTACCCGCTGCCACGCAGCAACATGAGCAAGGCCGAGGTCGCCGAGGAGATGCGGCAGCGCGAGTCGCTGGCGGACTTCGTGCGCGGCCTGCTCAACTTCAACCCGTTCGAGCGCTGGACGCCACAGCAAGCGCTCATGCACCCGTTCATCTCGAACCAGCACCTTGTCGCGCCGTTTTCGCCGCAGTCCGCGCCGCAGTCCGCGCAGGTGCCGCAGATGCAGATTCAGGCGCCGGCTATGCCTGGCCCGGTCCTGGACGGTGTGGCCGCGCCCGTCGACGCTGCGCAGCTGCAGACGCCGTCGCGCTACCGCAACGCGCAGGCCAGCGCGCAGGCCATGGCACAGGCGCAGGCCCACGCGCAGCAGCAGGTGCACGCCATGGCGCAGGGCCAGCCGCCAGCGCAAGCCCAGGCGCAAGCCCAGGCCCATGTACAGGCACAAGCGCAGGCGCAGGCTCAGGCTCAGGTGCAGGTGCAGGCTCAGGCTCAGGCTCAGGCTCAGGCCCAGGCCCAGGCCCAGGCCCAGCAGTACATGCCCGCGCAATTCCCCGTTATGGCCCAGCAGAGCACGAAGCCGAACCCCGTGCAGCCTCCGCGCACGGTGCGGACGCGTCTCATGCCGCAGCCGCTGCGCGGGCGGTCGGCGACGATTGGCCAGGTCGCGAACATGGTGCCGGCGCCCATCCAGCAGGCGGCGATGCGCGTCGACCCGAACCAAGTGATTCGCAGCCGCGACTCCCCAGCATATCTGCCCCCGCCGAACTTCTTTCCCGGCGTGTAGCTCTCAGCAACGAGCCCCTCCGCGGCGATCTGCTATTTGCATAACTCATCATCCTCATGACATCGAACTTGAACATACTGGAAGACTATATGTATAGTGCCTAGTTATATTCTGAATGCTGTGCCTCGTGGCGACGCGGCGTCGCGGTTATCGGCGGCCACGAGACGCGGCCGCCAAGTATGCGTGTGTGCGCGCAAGGGTACGGGTATCTCCACGGAGGATCGTGATCACGCCCCAGGCACTCCGCTTATCAGCGGCCTATATAAGGAAGGCCGTTCGCGCCGCACACGTCGGGCATGAAAATTGGGGCAGTGCTGGCTGCGTGCGCTGCGTCTGCGGCAGCGTATACGTTCGACGACGAGGCGACGCTGAGCGCGAAGTGGGGCTCGGAGTGGCCGTACATGGGCATTGCGACGTTCGCGCATCTGCCGACGAGCCGCTGCCTTGTCGACCCGCAGCAGGCGTTCGACGTGGGCATCATTGGCGTGCCCTTCGACACGGCCGTGTCGTACCGGCCCGGCGCGCGGTTCGGCCCGCGCGCGATCCGCGCCGCGTCGATGCGCCAGTACTACCTGCGCGGCTTCAACCCGCGCGCCGGCATCAACCCGTACCAGGACTGGGCGACGATTCTGGACTGCATGGACATGAACGTGACGCCCGTCGACAACAAGCTTGCGCTGGCGCAGATGACGGACGCGTTCGCGAACCTGCTGGCGCACCCGACGGCGTCGCGCGCGCACGGCAGCGTGCCGCGGCTCGTCGCGCTGGGCGGCGACCACTCGATTGTGCTGCCGCACCTGCGCGCGCTGGCCGAGCACCACGGGCCCATCAGCGTCATCCACTTCGACGCGCACCTCGACACCTGGCTGCCCTCGAAGTACCCGACGGGCTGGGACCAGAGCCTGGGCAGCCACATCGACCACTTCACGCACGGCACGATGTTCTGGATGGCGCACGAGGAGGGCCTGCTCAGCGACACGTGCATCCACGCGGGCCTGCGCTCGCGGCTCAGCGGCACGGACTTCGGCGACTACCTCGACGACTCGAAGCAGGGCTTTGCGCGCATTACAACGGACGACATTGACGACCTCGGCGCGGCCGGCATTCTGCACAAGATCCACGAGCGCATTCCGAAGGACGCGCCCGTGTACGTGAGCGTCGACGTCGACGTCATTGACCCGAGCGCCGCGCCGGGCACCGGCACGCCCGAGGTCGGCGGCTGGACGACGCGCGAGCTCATCCGGCTGCTGCGCGGCCTGTCTGACCTGAACATTGTCGGTGCCGACGTCGT
>JANIVK010000106.1:0-26024 GCA_030555795.1 Entelexis sorbosivorans | reverse complement strand
GGTAGAATATCACGTTGTGGCCGTGACGACCCAAGTTCAATTCTTGGTGCCAGCAATTTTTTGTCCTTCATGCCTCTGGCATGAGAATCTCTTTTTTAGACTAGTGGGAGAGGTAGGGAAGCTCTTATGCATTTTCTTGACCTGTTGCACGAACGGGGCCGAGTCACTGCATACTCTGGTTTGTCTCTCGAAGACCGCCTTTTTTTTTATTTTTTTTTTACGAAGTGCTACTACAGATTCATTAATCGTTAAGTACATGCAGAATTGATGAAATGAGTACTTAGAAGCTGTTATGCCCTGAGCTACCTGCGCTTTCCCTCGAAGCCGGCCCGCTTCATATGCTCCTTCCGCTTCTTGCCCTTCAGACGTAGCTGCTTAGCTTCTCGGTGGGCCTTGATATTGGCCGTGCGCTTTGCTTCGCGCGCCGCAATGTCATTTGTAACCGTCTCCTTGCGATCGCGCCAAGCCTTTGCAGACTTACTCTTTTGCCGCTCCTTGTTGCGCAGCGTCTTGCGCAGCAGCTTCTCATCGTCCCGGATTTTAGCGCCCTCGGACTGCAGAATCGCCCGGCTCCACTTCGCGTTCTCGGCGACCTGCTTTTTCTTGTCCTCAGCAAGCTCGTCCATCTTGGCTTTGCGGCTCTCAATCACGCGCAGCTGATCGATCGCATTGCGCTTCTTCACTCGCTTCTGCTCCTCTATGTGCTCCAGGTCACGGGCCAACCGCGCGCCGTCGTTGAACTGCACCTGTCCAAACATGAGGTGCTCGTCCACCTTTGAGCGGCCGTGCACGCCATCTGCAAGCTCGTCACCTTGGCCCTCATCGTCAGAGCCCTCGTCGCCGTTACGCTTCCGCTTCAAAGACTGGTTTTTCTGCTTCTGCTCTTGTCTCAGCTTGCGCTGCGCGAGCAGTTCTTCGCGGTTCTTCGGCGCACCCGGCGCGCTTGATCCAGGCGCTTTCCTCTTCGTCCGCATCTCGCTAATGCGAGCAGCAAGCTTCGCCCGTAGCTCGGCAATGCCTTTCTTGTTCTCCACAGATGGCTTCTCCCTCGCTTCCTGGCTGCCAGACTCCGTGGCGGCGGCGTTCAGCGAGCCCTGCTCGCGCGCGGCGCCGGCGTCGGCGCCGGCGTCAGCACTTTGAGACTCTGAATTAGCAGCAGGACTAGCCTGCAACGATCCACGCTCAACCTCAGCCTTCGTCGGCTCTGCCTGCGGCGCGGCCACAGGGGCGGCTTCAGTCTTCTTCCTTTTGTTGGACGCCTGCTTAGGCTTCGTCGGCTCCTTATGCTCCGTGGGACGCTTGGACGTCTCTGAGCCATTCGCCGTTTCAGCAAAGGGCATCTCTCCTCGCGCCTTGGCCCGCAAAATCTCCTGGATCGAGAGCTCTTTTGGACCACTGATTTGGTTACCGTGATCGTCGTATATAGGCACATCTTCGTCTTCCTCGGCATCTTCAGCACTCGGCGCATTCCCTTCGCGTCTCTTCAACTCGTCTAAGGCACTTGAGCCAATCTCTGCGTCGGCATCAGGCTCCTTTGCGTGAGTCTCCTCGCTCGCCTTGGACCGACCGTTTGCCTTACTGCCTTTCAATTGCGTCTTCGCGTCGTCCTCGTAGTAATACTTGGCAGGAATGAGCGACAGCAGACCTTCAAAAGCGCCTGAGTGGCTCGTTAGGCGGTCCTTCAATGAGTCGCTCATTTGCAACGAAGTACCTCCGACTAGCTGAGCTGCTTAGCTCTGAAAAACCCAGCCAAAAAAAATATTACCTGATGCACAGGGGCTAGGGCTGACCACCAGAAACGGAAACCCACACTAGTCGTGCCGACGTGTACAGCGCGCCTACAGTGCGCTGCATTAGCTTTTCTCTCCGCAATTCTGGCACACACTGGAACATATACACATGTTACCAACTAAATGACTCCTCGTAGTAGTCCACGTAAACATTAGCGTTCTCAATGGTCCAACAGGCCGCGACGCGAGCATCATCATTGAGCTTGTCCGGCCCACAGGCGAAAACGGCAAGTGACTCGTGCTGTTTTTTACGCAGCACTGATACTTCAGTATGCGCAACGCTAGTTTGAACCGACGGTACTGTGCTCACTGGATGGCTGAGCTCGCATTCGGCTGCGTTCGTCAGAGCCACTTCGCACCGCATGACGTCAAGACATGCCATTCTCTGAAATACAAACGTCACACGTCGAGCGTAATCCATCACAATTTCGGATCCCTGTTCTTGGCCACTAACGTATGCAGTGATGGAGATATCCTTCGAGGTGGCCGCCAGCTCTTCGAAAGCCCAGCGCATGGACGCGAGCTCCGTCACTGCCCAGTGGACTTGTATATGGATCATGCCGGGACGAAGCTCAAGGGCTCGTTTGACGTAGCTGAGCACTGGCGTGATTCCGATGCCACCCGCAAAAAGCACAACCCTTGAAAATGTGTGTAAAGGGTGTGAGTACCCATAGGGACCATCCAGGACAACCTTCAGCGGGCCCTCAGGTAGGCGCGAAATATACTTGGTAATGCCTCGGCGGTGTTTGATACATAGCATGAGCTCCGAGCGTTGCTGGTTCTTCTGCGAGCACTCAGATGCTCGCGACGTGCACGTCTCCTGGGTTGTTGCACGCTCACAGCTCTGCTGAAAGGCCGCAATGCTGTCATGGGACTCATCCTTAGTCGTTTTAAACCCCGTATATCCTTTCCTAACCACAGTGAAGGGGTGTGATTGCCAAAACAAGTACCAGCACGGTACGTGCAAGTACACGTATGTGTTGCTACTGTGCTTCTTCTGATGCTCGTATAGGCGCGGCGCCTTGATGGTAAGAGTAGTGACGCTTGTGTCATGATGCCTCACATTTGCCTCGACCTTACCAGCCATGAGAATGCGCGCGACGCGCAGGATGCGATCAAAGCCCCAGATTGCGCAAGATGCCAAGACATGATACTTGCCATACGGAAGCGTGTAGACGTGATACCAAGCGGCCGCCAGAAACACCGCCACAAGTACTACATGTATGGCCACAAATGCATCGTAATTGCGCTTGCTAATCCAGTGCATACTCTGTATGGATATGACGGACGTAATTATAGTGCCGACAACGCCCCATTGCCAGTAATCAACCTTCCAAACAGTACCGTAGAGACCCTGCTCGGCCTTAACGAGCGAAATGGCCACGCTGTGAATGATGATGTCTACAACAGTGATACGACCTATCCATTTGTGTAGCACGTTGAACGTGTCTAGAGACCACGGATGCTTTGCCAACAGAAAGATGTTGTTACGACCACTGAAACATACCAGCAGAGGGAGTTTCCACATAATCATAAACGCCGCACGGATCGCCAGAGACTTGTTGTACTGCTGTGTACGGGACGTGTAGATGAAGTTGTTTGGCTCGTACGGATAGTCAGTGAAAATAAGGGCGTAGTTCGCAATGGCAAAAATGACAATGAGGACAGAAAATACCCTAGTTGGAAGACGAATACCAAGAAAGCCGAGGCACGGCTGGCAGTGACGCTGGTGACCCAGCGGTGAGTTCAAAAACTTTGCCTGGATTCTTTTTACCTGCTTGCGTGTCATGATAAAGTGCAACCACGAATTCGGAGTAGCAAGTTTCACAAGTAATGCCAGGTACCGTACAAGCAGGACAAATACCCAAAAGGCAATAAGGATGGCACCTGAACGCGTAGAGCGTCGGTCATTCGTCATTCGCCATTCCGCCGTGCGCAGCGCGATGTTTATGTCCTCCGCATTGATGGGCTCGACATATTCCATTTCTGGCACGCTGGTGTGCGGATTCTTCAAGGTCAACTGTTGCTCACTGAGAGCGTCGCCGCGGCCCGTATCTGCAATCATACACAGCGACTCGCGGCGAGCAACTGCTTTGATAGATTCTTGGTCCATAGTGATATTAGCCACTGCGTCGTTAAGACAAGATTCGGAGAGTACCACAAATTCAGGAATCTGGCACAAGCATTCTCTTTGCTTTGTGCGATGGACTGAAGCACAAGCTGGCCAGCCCCGCCGTGCTGCCATGCGGAAACAAGCCCATCCGTAGGGCTCTGGTACGTACTGTGCAGCGGCTGCATCAAACAAGGCTAAAGTTACAAGGATACGCATCTCCAGAGCCGAGCTGAAAGTGTCACGATTCAAGTTTCTGAGTTGATCTTTTACGCGACGGTACTGCATCTTGGCCTGCTTGCGTCCAAGGCCGCTTCGGGAAACTTAGGAAAATGAAGGCAGCATGCTATAATTTACATATACAAATTAGGAATAATGGTTCAGAGACCACAGACGAACATGGCCTACCAGATTTCCAGCCACGAACATTTGGTTCTCAGGCGACCAAGCTATTGCCGAAACCTGGCCTAGTGGAGTGCTTGACGTTGGCCAGTTCTTGAACACAGTGAAAGAGGGTACGTGCACCATCCTCAGAGCATCGCGCTTGACACTGGACGATATGGCCAGGATCTGACCGTCAGGACTGAACTTAAGGTCCGTGATGCTTGTTACGAGGTTTTCAACCAAGAAGCTTGCCTCCCAAACCTCCGGCTCAGATTCAGACAAGCGAACGCCGCGTTTAGGATTCAGGCGGTCGTAAATAGCTACCACTCCGCTCTTCATTCCTACGGCGATCCAGCGCTTGCTCTGCGCAATCTTCGTCACACCCACCAAACTGGGATCTTGCCATCTTGACCGCGTATTCCTAAGCTCCACGTCCCATATCCAGAACTCACCATTAGTGTTCGCAATAGTGATTGCGTCAGGCTCAGTCCAGCTCAAGTCGGCGAAGTTGCCCTCGATCTTTGCCCCGGCGACCCACTGCGCCGAACTTGCGCTGAGGAGATTAATCCACCCATTAACGCCCACTAGCGCCAGATACTGTCCATCAGGACTGACTACGAAGCGCTCCATTGTCACCTGCGTATCATCGTGGCCGTAAGTGCGAGACATCTTCTCCACTGCGCCGGTCTCCAGATCCCAAATGTAAATGTATCGGCGCGGCCCGGCAGCAAAGATGCGGCGGCCATCTGGGTGGAAAATCGCTGTCTTAAACGGCGACTTCTCGATATATAAAGACGTAGCCACCGGGTTGTGCTTGCCATCGATTTGATAGACTCGCAGCGACCGGTCGTAGCCACAGGTGAGAACCAGTGGCTGAGTCGGGTGAAAATGCACCGACTGAATTGACGAAAGAGATTTGAGCTGCTTTGTGACATCAGCCAAACGCTGAATATCCAAGTCTGATGCCGGGAGGAGCCTTGTCTTCTCAGTAGAAACATAGGATGTTTTGCGGTTGAGCACATCCCGCAAAGGATTGGCCGTGATGGACTCGTTTCCACTGTCCTCAGCTTCGTAGTCACTTTCTGAATCCGAGCCACCAGTGCGCTTAGGCGCTGGCCGCAATGACGCCCATTGCGGGCGCGGGAACAGCTTCTCGAACTGGGCACGCAAACGCTGCTCATAGTCGCGGCCACTCACTGAGGACTCAGACTGCAAATGCCGTAACTTCTTGACCCTGCTCGTGGCAACTAGGGACACTTCGTGTGTATCATCGTCGCTGTCTCTCCAAGCAGCGGCATCCTCGTCGCTGCTGGACTCTTCCTCCGAACTGGGCCCTGCAACGTCTGCATCACTATCTTGGCCCTTATCCACGTAGAACAATGCGTCGTCACTGTCCATTTCATCGGCTGATGCGTCACTCGAGCCGGCTTCGGCCTCTGATTCTGCGTCAATTTCAATATCATCACCGAATTTCTGAAGGGCAGAGTCAAATCCAGCAGCGTCGCCAAAAACGGCGATCTCCAGCTCCTGCTCTTCCTTTGTTTTGCGACCCGCAGCGACCATGAAGTTTACCGAACCAACGCAGTGCTAAATTTCGACGAGCCTTTAAAAAAATTATATAATCCATTTCTTCACGGTAGTGAACATATAGACTGCCCTCTCCGTACCCTGAAAAGTTTCGATCACCGGTGTGTTCCTGCGCGAGTGAGCCCATGGAATTCTCAGGCGCGGTGGAGGCCACCAAAACGCTGCGCGCCCGTGAAAAGCCCATTGATGCTAGAGTAGACATTGCTCAGCGAATAATTGACGGCTCCGCTAGCGTCATGCTGCCGAGACGACAGCTCGTCGTCTTAGAGTGGATATTCGACATGCTGGCGACTGATTCTGCAGGGGCGACATCAGCACCGCTCTGGAATCTTTTGACAAAGCTCTGGGTTGGTGCGGATGAGAATGGTCGGCGTCGCATATACAGGAATCATCGCTTTGTCGTGAATCTGGCTGCGGCCTTACAGACTAATGACTCGCCGAATCTCATTAATTCCATCGCTGAAGCACTGAAATCACTCAGCGCCTCTCTAGACATCATGGCTTTTGCTACAGACTCTCAGGCCAGCCAACTTGTATTGGCGTATTTGAAAAACGATGCCGCGGTGGTGAATCAAGGCATCGGCGGCCTGATTTTCCAAGCCGTGCGTGCTCGCACGAATCTCTTTGGCGGCAAAGTAGAGCCTACCACTCTGAACAGCCTGCTACGTGAGCCAGATCAAAAGAGGCGACTTCACTATTTGCGGGACTACTGCAGCGAACAGGCCAACTCGGTAATTGCAGAGTCGGATGCGCACGTTGAGGACGTTATGCAGGCGGTATGTGAATCCGACATTAAGGTACAAAGCAGGTTCCATGAGCTCACAAGTGCGTTTCCTAAGCGGTCCAGCCGGCTGCTCGAAGTTTTGATCACTCTGAGGCCTCGCGAGGCCTCGCCCGATCTCCTCGAAAAACTTGTTTCTCGATCGTTGGATACTGCGAATGGCAGTCCCGACTGGACAGTGATGGAACTCTGTCTCCACATAGATGCCGCGCCCGTTCTTAAGCATGCAAAAAAGCTTCTCGATGCCGGGCCCACGGACCATGTACTGAGTCTTATGATCACTCGCAGCGCGGCCCTACGGAATTTGCCGGAGTTTTTGAGCCAATGGCATCTGCAGTCATCACCATCTGAGCTCGTCGTGTCAAGTCTCACGAGGGCGCTCGAATCGCTTCCTCCTATGCAAATTGCGCCTCTTCTGCAACCCGACTCAAGAATTCTGCAGCTCTTGGTAACTTCCCTTACTTACAAGGCGGCTGGATCGCCTCAGGTGAAAAGTGCGCTGCAGAATCTGCTGAATGCGGATATCAGCCTGCCTGTTAAGCTTGCGGTGCTCGAAATCGCCCCGAGCTTGGAAGTCCCGTCTAGCTTCAAGAAGGCTAAATCGTTCATGATCGATCTGCGCGTGTCCGAGATCCATAACAGCGCTCCTGATCTAAAAGCAATTATCAAGCGTGTGGATTCGGAATCTAGTGCTGGCGATGTAGTCCTCCGTTTCTACCCCTTACTTGAACATGCAGTTGATTCTGCGAAGCAGTTACGCAAGCTTATGGACAAGTGCAGCCGCACAACGCGCTTGGAGCTCGCCCAGACGTATGGAATATACGAGCACCCTAAATTCACGGAGGCATTGATTGAGAAACTCATAGACGCGGGCGAATTCGACGCGCTGATTTATGTTCCGCTGCAAGTCCTTGCGTGGAACCAGCGGCATCGTATCGTGGATGCTGCACTTAAGCGCGGCGATTCGAGCACTGGCGAGCTTATAAGTCGGCTAATTGACTCGGCGAACCCACCAGAGCCTCGAGACCTCTCCAGAGTCCTCCGTTCCTTTGAGGCTGTGGATGTGAAGACATTTATTAGCATCGTGAAGCCCGTGCTGCGGCACCAGGAATACGCTAACAAGCTGCTTGGACAGCCCGGACTAGAGATGTGGCAGAGCAACTTGATCGTTGCTATGACTGACGCCACAAATGCCGGCATCTTGAAGTGGGTTAAGAAGGAGTATGACAACAGCGGCTTGCGCATGCCCATACTCGAGATCCTGAACCTGCTCCCGCCGTCACCCGAGGTCTCGCAAATTGTTGAGAGGCTGGCGGTGCAGCTCAGCTCGAACCCGCCGGAGCTGCTCTTCGAACTAGTGTGCCGTCGCAAGTACCACTGGAGCATTATTACCGCTCTGTTTGCCTACTCCAAGTACCAGTTTACGGCGGCTTACCTTGCGTACTGCAAGGAGCTCTCGCCCGAGGAAAGGGACTGCTTGGTGATGGCTGCAGTTGACGAGAACGAGCATGGTGTACTGCGGTGCCTAGCGGCGGGCCGCATGCTGCAGGGGCAGAAGCACGCCAACGCGCTCACGGCTGCTATAGCTAGGTGCTGTTTCGGTGCTGTGGAGATCACAGCTGATTTTGTAAACCTGTGCGATACGGTACTTCGAGAGCAGCTTGACCTCATCTCTGGATTTGCACTCGAGATGATTGTCGCCATCGCTTCCAAGTTGGGTCGCAGCGGAAGGTTGTGGGAGGAGTTCGATGTGCTGCTAAGCCATGTTCTGTTGTTTCAGCGGCGTCAGCTTCGCGGTCGCATGCACCTTGTTGTTGCCGCCCTGACGAGCCTTCTTGAAGGAGTTGATGCCGTGGAGAGGGCAGTTGCATATGTAAGGCTCGTGGAAAACCTGTGCAGTCCTCCCCAGCACTACCTTGGTGGCGCGACGACGAAGGAGGAGTTGAATTCTGCCGTAGCGCGAGACAGGAGGAACATTGCCAAGAACCTGGGGGTGCTTCTGCAGAACTACGTGTCTATCGTGCTTTTGTCTCAGCGCGGCCTGCACGATACAACCGAAGTCAACACGGCGTTGCGGCCCGCAGCGTTTGCAATGATGGATGTTTTGGGCGGCGAGGGCGTCCGCGCTGTGGCGGCGGGTCTGGATTCGGCCAGTAGAACGTATTTGCGGAGCATTTACGAGGACTACACTCAAAATGCGAGATGGACTAGCGATTAGGGCGGCCGCGTCGTTTTGCATCTCGGCACTCAATTGTAATTATAGAGGAGCTGCGAGCTTCCTTTTAGTTTTTCCCCCTTCCAGATGCGTACTGCATCTCTCTAATGCTCTAGATACTCCTCATACTTACGGAATTATGACGGTTGAGCCCTCTGTCTGCCGCTTCTCGGCCCTTTCGTGGAGCTCTCGAACGTTCTCAAGCTTGTAGGTCTGTCCGATCTCGATCTTGATTGTGCCGTCCTCAACCAGGCGGTAGAACTCCGTGACCTTGCGTTGAAAGTCGATTGGACCGTCGATGTAATGGTAAAAGCCCGGCCGTGTCACGGTAATAGAGCCCTTCTCCGTCAAAATGGCCAGGTCCACGTTCGTGATCATGCCCGACGCGTTGCCGTAAGAGATCAGGTGCCCGCGCTTGGCCAGGCTGTCGAGCGACGGCTCCCACGTATCCTTACCGACGGAATCGTAAACTACGTTAACCTTTTTGCCGTGCGTGAGCTCGCTCACACGGGCTGGGACGTCGTCCGAGTACTTCAGGGCCTGCCAAGCGCCGTGTTTCTTGGCCAACTCGGCCTTCGCGTCCGTGCTCACGGTTGTGATCACGCGCGCGCCAAAGCTGGCTGCCCATTGCGAGAAAATAAGCCCGCATCCGCCGGCTCCAGCATGGGCCAGCACGACCTCGCCCCTCTCCGGCTTATACACGTCGAAGAGGGCACGCACGGTGAGCGCCTTAAGCAGGCTCGCAGCGGCGATTTCGAAGCTAATGCTGTCGGGGATGCGAGCAACCCAAGCAGCGTCCACAACACTGTACTCACTGTAGGTCGCTGAGCCGATATAGGCGACGCGGTCGCCAGGTTTCAGGCCAGCGGAGTCAGACACCTGCGGGCCAACAGACACTATAACACCGGCGCCTTCCGTACCCGGGCGGAATGGCAAATGCGCGACCGGATAGCGGCCCATACGAAGGTACGTATCGATGAAATTGAAGCCGATGGCCGCATTTTTCACGAGCACTTCGTTGGGGCCCGGCTGAGGAATAGGCTCGTCGTGAAATTCAAGGACCTCAGGTCCTCCTGTTGTGGAAAATGATACAAAGCGGCTGGTCATTGTTCTTATTGTTCGTTAGGCCGAAGAATGGGAGTGCGTGACGAAATTCAGATCGATGGAATCGATAAGCTGATATGTCAGTGCAGTGCGGGGCGGCTTCGCGCGCGCCGAAGCAGAGGCGCGCGGACCGCCTATTGGCCTCCTCCGCACATTCTGAAGTCCCAGGCCGCACGTCACGGGAACTACGCAACTGCATCGGCCGCGCGGCTCGAGCGCCTCAAGGCCGAAACCCTTGACACTTGTCGGCATTATTGAGTAGGGGCGCTTGAGACAGGAATACGCACGTTCTAGCCGGTCAAGTTAGTACCGATCAATATAGACATTAGTGACATTTCGTATTTGGTTGTAAACGAGCTGTGGCGGCTGCTTTTGGGGGCGCGTTCTCGCGCCGGCGCGCTAAAACGCGTGAGCAGGGCTCGCGTGGGTTTGGTTACCTTCACGAATGTCGTTCTTCCGGCCGAAGGGCGAAAAGGGCCCCAAGACGCCTACGAAGGTGCCTTGGACGGAGAAGTACCGGCCCAAGTCGCTGAAGGATGTCGCTGCACAGGACTCAATTGTGTCTGTGTTTGAGAAGACGATGCAGACATCGAACCTGCCGCACATGCTGTTCTACGGCCCGCCAGGCACGGGCAAAACGTCGACAATCCTGGCGCTGGCAAAAGATCTGTACGGCCCCGAGCTGTTCAAATCACGCGTGCTTGAGCTGAACGCGTCGGACGACCGTGGCATCGGCGTCGTGCGCGACAAAATCAAGCACTTCAGCCGCACCGTCGTGAGCGGCTCGAGCGAGGCCGCGCGCGCGAAGTACCCGTGTCCAGACTTCAAGATCATCATTCTCGACGAGGCGGACATGATGACGCAGGATGCCCAGGCGGCGCTGCGTCGGACAATGGAGACGTACTCGCGCATCACACGGTTCTGTCTCGTGTGCAACTACGTGACGCGCATTATCGACCCGCTGGCATCGCGGTGCTCGAAGTTTCGCTTCAAGGAGATCAGCAAGGAGTCAGCCGTGGCCCGCCTCCAGCACATTTGCGATTCCGAGAATGTGAAGCTCGAGTCGCCGGACGTTCTGACGCAGCTGCTTGATGTAGCGCAGGGCGATCTGCGACGCAGCATCACGCTGCTCCAGTCTGCTGCGGGCCTGGCACCGGACGGCATTTCGACGGGTCTCATACAAGAGCTTAGCGGTGATGTGCCGGAGCCAATCGTTGCCGATGTAGTCGCGGCCATCCACGCGGGAAATCAAAGACAACTGGAGCACGTCGTGCAGGATATCATTCTCGAGGGCTATAGTGTTGCCAAGCTCGTGGAGCAGCTGCACGACAAGCTCCTGACCGACCCCGGCGTGCCGTCGGGGGCCAAAACGGCGCTGGCCGAGAGCTTCAGCGTGGCCGACCGGCGCCTCACTGACGGCGCCGACGAGCATATAGAGCTGCTGAATGTGGCTACACAGGCGGCTAATGCGTTAAAGGCATAGCGTCACTAATAAATAAGTATGTACACACTAATGGCACACCGAGCACTGCGCGATGCGGCTCAGCTGAGCGTCGTGATGTGCCGCAGCGTCGGCCTTCCGTGCGGGCAGTTCCAGGGCTTGTCCAAAGTACCCAGGTTCTGCACTACCTGCCTCATAGTTGACAGTGACAGGGGTTTACCAATCATTATCGACGACCGGCAAGCCCTCATCGCAAGCATTGCTCGCAGCTTCGAGCAGCGCACATGCTTGTTTCCGGGGTCCTCCTCGATTTTGCTCAGCAAGTCGTGCACATCTTTCTCGTCGAACACTGTGTTTTTGGAGAATGGCACCGACAGTAAAGAGCACTGCTGCCCCGGCGCATTGCCAGGGCTCACCTGTATGCTGAACCCGTTGTTCTCAAACACGCCTAGGTTCTCAGCAATCGTCAGCTCGTCAACCGCGCTTAACTCGAGCGGGTGCGGTGCCACGAGAGGCTGACGGCTGAGCACTGTCGAGCGCTGGAGCCGCTCGAAGTTGTAGATTTCGTCACTCGCGTGCTGATCTATAACAAACAGCTCATCGTGGTTCTTTTTGCGGTGCACAACAAGGATGAAGCCAAGGTTGAACTGGCCCACGACTTCCATTTCGTAGAAATCTTGCTTGCGGATGCTCAAACTCAAGCGCTCTTCGGCCCCCTCTTCATCAATGGCAAGCTTCCGAAGCGTCTTCATGTCTTGAGGGCCTCGTCCAACCTCCTTTTGCGCTGCAGCAATATCTGCCAGCGAAACCGGCAGGTGGATGTGGTGATTAAGTGACCTGGCCTGAATAGGCGACCGCATGCGATCGGCCAGCAGAGTGAAGTGTTCATCTGTTCTTTGAGACTCATTGATTTCCCGCGGAGCACCTTCACCTGGCTTTCTATGGCATCTGCTTCTATTGGGGCTGGTCGGCAGTTCATCAAGTTCAGACTTGACTCGCACAGCAGGGCTTGCAGAAGAAAGTAAGGGCGAGCTAGCAGACAGCGCTCGCGACCGTGGTCCACTACCGCTAACAAGGCTAGAACGCATTTCAGAGCGTTCTAGCTCTGGCGCTGGCTCCGCGTCCACATTGGTACTAAGTTCAGAAGTAATAGCATCATCATCGCTGTCACGCTCCAGTGAAGACACACATCCGCATTCGTGTTCACTCCCTTGCTCGTGGTCGTCGTGATCATGTTCAACATCGTCGTCATCGTCGTCATGCTCGCCCTCTCTCTCATCCTCAAGATCACTCTCGCAAGGCGCTGTTTCAGATGCAAGAGCAGGTCTGCGCTGTTGCGCAACTGCGTGCGCAGACTCCGGCGCAATTTCCGGCTCGGAATCACTTTCAGAGGCTGATGCTGAGCGCGGCGGCAATGTATGAAGCAAAGCCTGCGGCGAGAGCTCGCCCTGACCTGCCATGTGAGAAGAACTGAACGCATTTTCTGCGTCTGCCGCCACTGGGGGATCTATGTCACTAGACCTGTGTTCGCCAGCAGGATACATGCGATTATCCTCCTCGGTTCTTGGCCCATCCTGGACGCCTGGCACTGATGCCACATCCTCGTCAGCCTCGCTTGCTGACGCTGATTCTTCCGCATCGCCCTCCTCTACTTCGGGTGCATTTTTCGCTGCATGAGATTGCATTATCACTGCGCCAGAGCCAGCAAACGCAGCAAACGACAAGCTTGACTGCTTCTGCCGCTTCGGCGATGGAACCTCGTTTGTGGATCGCGGCACTGAGTGACCCGCGGAACTTAAAGCTACTGCTAATGCGTTCCTTAAGCCATCTACAAGCTCTGCCTCGCGATGTAGAAGCAGGGCGCGCTTGTCTGGGGATACATTCACATCGTAACGCGCCGGATCCATCTGGAAATCGAGAACAAAGAAAGGCGCCTCAGTGAGGTTGAACTGCTTGTACACGTCGACAACAGTCCGAGCTAGCTTCGGCTGTTTTGATGGTCGGCCGTTAACAGCAAGCAACTGGCGGTCGGAAGTAGCGAGACCCATGCCGAAGACAGGCTTTGAGATGTACCCAGTGACAGAACAGTCAACACCCAAGTCGTCTGGCGTGAGGTTGACCTCTTGCAGTTTTGTGGTCCGCAGGGCGCCGTACACGCACGCAATGCGTTGCAGCAGCTTCGTTCCTTGCGACCTAAGCGTAGTAGAGCGCCGGTTCTTGACGTTGTGCTCAACCGTAAGACGAACCGGAGACAATAATGCATATTCCTGAAGGAGCGCTACAGCCTTGGTTAACTCGCGCTGGTAGTTGCGCTCAAAATCGCGCCGCCGTACAGGTACAGTGCGGAACAACTCCGTCACATACACGGCCGTTCCCTTAGGCCGCACCACCTTCGTTTGCGAAATTACATTCCCCTGTGCATCGAAAACAAGCTCGTATCCGGCCCCCGAGCCGGCCTGCGTCGTGATACGCACGTCGGCCAGCGCGCAGAGCGACGCCAGAGCCTCGCCGCGGAACCCCAACGTACGTACCGCCGCCAGATCACTAAAGGAGCTCAGCTTGGACGTTGCGTGGCGCTTTGCCAAATTTGGAAAATCTTCCGGGGCAATGCCGCTGCCGTTGTCCTGCACTGAAAAGCCGTCACGGCCGTGATTTTGGATGTTGACCTCCACGACCGTGGCGCCCGAGTCCAGCGCGTTTTCAACAAGTTCCTTCAGCGCGCTGGCCAGACTCGTGACCACCTGGCCTGACGTGATTTGGTCGACCGAGCGGTCGTCAATTGCACGGATCATGCCGCCGAGAATTGCCACGCCAAATACGCGACGCGCTTGTGTTAGCCCGCGCGACATTCATAAACTAGGTGATACAAGATACGTTTATTGACATGCGTAGGCGTCCTGCGGCGAAGAGCGTAGAGCGCCGGGACTCACGTATACGCTACGAATGAGGACCGAATAAGTCAGAACAAAGACCTCGACTCTTCATTTTGGCCTTTCGATTCAACGTTACAGTGCGGTCAGTTTGAATGCCATCAGCCTCGAAATCAGATATAGGCTTGGCTGCGTGCCGCCGAGAGACGTCACAGGGCTAGGGTCAGACCGAACAACAACAAGTAGGTTCGCAGAAACACGCTCCTACAGAAAGGGAAGCGCAATGAGCTACACGTCGCTGCGCCCTCCCGAGCCCGAGGTATTTGACGAGAGCGATGAAAATAGCATACAGGGCAGTCCTCTTCTTGACACAGGGTCGCAGTTCGATCCGAGACCGCCTATGGGGCCGGTTGACGGGCCTGTCAGCGGTGCGTACACACACGTAGAACCGTACGACCATGCGGCAAATTATCGAGGCGCAGGCTCGTCCTGGAGCCGCGAAGCCGGCCCCCCGACGGGTCCGTACGAAGGTCCTCCATTGGCGGGCGGAATGGCGCCTGCAGCGCCTGTCGAAACACACGCGGCACCCACGGGGCCGTTTACGGGTTCTGTTGGTGACCCGGACAGCGGCTCTGTCAGTGGTCCTGTTAGCGGTCCATATGAAGGCCCTTACGAGAACCCCTACGAGAACCCTTATGAGAATCCTTATGAGGATAACAAGCGGTCATATGAGGCAGCTGCTTCGCGCCCACGGCCTGCATCCACTCTTGATCCTCGCATACCGGCAAGGCCCTCGCAAAGCATTGCGCAAGTTAGGAATCCGCGCCTGAGCCTGCCAACGAAATTAGCGTACGCAGACACCCCGGAGTCGTCAGCAGCTGTGCCCTCGCCGCACTCGACACTGCAGTTTGGAACCCGCCAGTCGCGGCCGTACTCGGCGCTCTTGCGCGACTCGTCGCTTGCGCCGCGGAGGCAGCAGTCGATAGCTGAGGCTGATGATGATGACGACGCACTACCCTTTGAGACCACAACGCAGCAGTCGGCCCAGAACCGGCCGCTAAGCACTATACATCTATCTCAGATGTCTACAGGAATGGTCATGTCTAAGGACAAGTTTGAGAACTATCGCAAGTCGCTTTCAAGCCTGGACCCCCTGAAGCGCGAGGGCTCCATCATTAGCCGCATTGGAAGCAAAGATTCGCGCGACAGCCACGAGGAAGACGACAATGAGGCCGAAGAGGAGGACGTGGAAGACGAATTCCTCAGCAGTGAGAAGGAGCGTAAGCGCAAGCTTGCCAAGGAAAGGCAAAAACAAGAGGCGCGCATGAGTGTCTACCGCCAGCGCATGATGAAGATGATTGGCGGGACTCCTCCATCCACGCATGCAGCCGAGTCCCGAACGGTTAGCGCCATTTATCCCGGAGACGGTGATGCCGACGAGAATGGTGACGATGATGACGACGAAGATGATCTTATGGATAACATCCCATTGGGCATTCTGCAAGCGCATGGCTTCCCTCGCAATCGGCGCAAGTCTATGGGCGGAGTGAGCGGCGTGAACATGTCCAGCCCGACCATGAAAGCACCCGTCAGCAATACGGTGCCCTCATCGCCGCAAACGCCGCCCACGTTCGAATCGCGACCGCAATCCGTGGCGAGCTCGCGGATGCTCGCACGACCCATGTCTTTGCCGCCAAAACCTGCTCCAATGGCTAATGTCTTTGAGGACAAGGAAGCATTCGTGAGTCGAGGTCTCGTGGCAGAGATTGCTCGCGAGGAGGACTTGCGCCGGCGACGTAATACTTTGGCCGTTCATAACGCGCAGGGCGGCGTATCAGTCGCTCACCCACCATCAGCAACGACGAAAACAGCTGATTCCGGTCCGAGGCAGGCTACGAGCAGTGCCAGTGATGCGAACATGCGGGAGCTGAACAGCAAAATTGATGCCCTGTTCGAGCTCCTTAAAGATCGCGGCTCACAAGAGTTTTCGCGCCCGGGCTCCATCATGGGATCTGTGCCTCCCTCAGGCCCTCTTGGCGAGCACATGGCGAATATTCGTGCCGTGCCGCAGCGGCCGGAGTCGCTCAACTCATACGTGACAACGCCGTATGCGCCAAGCATTGCCGAGTCCTCTTACTATTCTTCATCCCAAATCGGTCCGGGCACCCCTGGCACTCGTGCCTCATATGCATTCCAGCAGCCGGCACCCCACGCGCAGCCACATATGGCGCCGCAAACGGCGCCGCAAATGGCGCCGCCCATGGGAGTCCCAATGGCTCCTCCGCCTGGGCGCGCTGGCTACCCCATGGCCCATCCTGGTTACCCGCAGGGGCCACAGAGTGTACCCGTGGGTACCGAAATGCGCGTCAGCAACCGGCCTTCGAGGATGCGTCTGGTTACTACGGAGGACGACGACGACGACGACGAGGTCGAGATGCAAAAACTACTTCATAAGCGGCAGGCGCTGCGCGCGCAATGGCGTGAGCAGGCTGCCACTACTTGATCATATTGAATAAAGACTAATTCGCATATTATAAAGGACCATTTGTCGACGCAGTTCGCCACTCCGTGCCGCGGCTAAGTTCATTGTGCACGATGCCGATCTTGCTGCCACGCGGTCGTGTACCGTACACTGCTCGTTTCGCGAATGCTGCGGCCCTCGCAGCGAGCGTGCCCTACCCAGCGCTGCAGTAGTATCACTGTCGGATCAAGGGCTCGGACCCTGGTCACTGTTTACGCGCCCGTACTCAGGGTTGGGTCACGACCTCTGAGGGCCTGGCCAAGCACTGGGGCCGGCACGCCCCAAATACCGGGATGCAGCGTATACTGGTGCCTCAGAGATATGCCTTGGCCTGTATTCTAGAGCTCGATAAATAGTGTCCTCGGCATTGAGCCCACACGCGAAATACGTGAGCATCAGTAACATTCCATTTCCATCAGAACCCTCGCCCTTAATGACTGGGCCATTTGACCTAGCCACGACCAGCCATGCCAGACGGCGTGTCTGAGCAGCGTTTAGAAGGTTATAATTCATGTTAGCAGCTGATTTTTAGTGGGGAATGAAGGCATTTTTTTTGCAGTTCAGTAGGTTCTGCCGAGTTTTAAGCGCATTCTGTAAAGAATCACCGCGAACGACCGGCGCATCGCACCTGTCGCGACGCGTCGGCGCAATGCCCGAGCAATTTATCACGGCTGCTCCTAACCCTACTTACGTGGTCGTCGCGTAAACAGCTGAAAAAGCTATATAATACGCGTCTAGGCCCACCTCCGGACTTGTTCTTCATCAACAGATCTTCCCATGACAGCTACAGTGGAGCAGACGCCCTCTAAAAAGAACGCCAGTGCTTTGAACAACATTGACCTGAACAGGGATGACCTGGAGAAGATGCAGAAGGCGTTCGACCTGAAGCAAGCCAGCCGCTCTGACGACGAGAAGGCCGCTTCTGAGACGTCACCCGCCACGCCCGAGTCGCCTGCTGGTAGCACTCTGCGCCCAATCAGCCAGGCGCATCGCGAGGAGCGTGAGGCGATTCGCGCCAAGGAGAAGGATGAGCCGATTCTGCAGGAGAACCCGAACCGGTTTGTGCTGTTCCCGATCGAGTACCACGAGATCTGGCAGGCGTACAAGAAGGCCGAGGCCTCGTTCTGGACGGCTGAGGAGATCGATCTTGGCAAGGATGGCCACGACTGGGAGCACGTTCTCAACGATGACGAGCGCTACTTCATTTCGCACGTTCTTGCGTTCTTCGCCGCCAGCGACGGCATTGTGAACGAGAACCTTGTCGAGCGCTTCAGCGGCGAGGTTGGCATCTCCGAGGCGAAGTGCTTCTACGGCTTCCAGATCATGATGGAGAACATCCACTCCGAGACCTACTCGCTGCTCATTGAGACGTACGTCAAGGACAAGCAGGAGGCGAACCACCTGTTTGACGCCATTCACACCATCCCCTGCATTCAGAAGAAGGCTGACTGGGCCCTGCGCTGGATCTCCGACCGCGAGTCCACGTTCGCCGAGCGCCTGGTGGCGTTTGCTGCTGTCGAGGGCATCTTCTTCTCGGGCTCGTTCGCGTCCATTTTCTGGCTGAAGAAGCGCGGCCTCATGCCTGGCCTCACGTTCTCGAACGAGCTCATCTCGCGCGACGAGGGCATGCACACGGACTTCGCGTGCCTGCTGTTCAGCCACCTCAAGAACCGCCCCAGCCGCGCGATCATCGAGAGCATCATTACCGAGGCGGTCGAGATCGAGCAGGAGTACTTCCGTGATGCGCTCCCGGTGAGCCTGCTCGGCATGAACGCGAACCTCATGAACCAGTATGTCGAGTTCGTCGCCGACCGCCTGCTGCTTGCCCTCGGCCACAACAAGGTGTACAACGTCTCGAACCCGTTTGACTTCATGGAGAACATCTCGCTGGCCGGCAAGACGAACTTCTTCGAGAAGCGTGTGTCCGACTACCAGAAGGCCGGCGTCATGGCGAAGCAGCAGGACGACAAGTCCAACCAGTTCGCCCTCGACGAGGACTTCTAAATTCTATTAATGGCTTATGAGTATACGAACCTATCTATCTTCCTGTATTGTTAAAATTGGTATCCCACCTGGAAGAGTATTTTTGGCACAAGACCGAACGCAGAAAGTATCCTTCAGCTAGTCCTGTTCTCGCATTCAAACATTACATTGCGCACAATGCGCGTTAGACGAAGAAGCCCGTGGCGCCTAAAGCGGCTGCCGCTGCCACCCACGATAGACTCGCGGTCAGAGTCATTCATTCGGCTCGAATAACTCACTCCTTAATCGGCTGGCCCTGCGCATCAAGGGCCCCCGCCTGGGCGGGTAAGACAGCAGGATCAGCGTTCAGCGCATTCGACGTGTTGTAGTTCCAGAAGAACGTCGCGTAGGTCGGCGCGCCCTTGGGCAAGTTGCAGCTCGCAGCGTAGTCAACGCCGTCTAGCTTCTGGTTCACGTACTCGTTATAGTCGCTGAGGCTGCAAGACTTGCCGGGGCCGCTTGAGCAACCCGGCAGGGGCACGACGGCCTCATTCAGGACGAGGCGCACGTACACGTTCTCGTTGGGACCGACGCCGTGCAGCGTTGAGTTGGGCTGGAGAGTGCTGCTCGAGTTCGTGGCGTTGTAAGAGTAGCTTGCGTTCTTCGCGTAAACAGCCGTGAAATTGCTGCTCGTGTTGTACGCAGCCGGGTATTTGTTGGCCCAAGCAGACTCAGCGTACAGGCCGTCGCCTACCTGCCCCGGCGCCTCACATACAAGGCGTTCAAACACAATATGCGCGCCCTGCGGCGTGAGGTCCGTCACATCCCAGCGCTGGCCAAACTGCACTTCCTCGGCGTTCCATTTTCCAGCAGGCCGGTCTAGCCCAAGTGCCGTGACAAGGTGAATGATGTCCGTGTCGTGAGCAAAGGCGAAGTTCAGCGGCCGGTTCTGCTCGGGGCCCTGCAAAAGCACCGCACGCGAGGCGTTCAGGAACACTGAACCCTTGAGAAGTCCTGTGGACGAGCCGGGGCCCTCAGAGCAGTAGTAGTAGGAGGATTGAGCGTACTCGAACGCAATGTACTCTTCGGAGGTGAAGACCTGCGCCCACGGAGAGGAGCCGCGCACGTTCAGCTCGAAGGCTACGATGGCAAGCAGCTGCGGAATGTCTTCGGCCGTGAGGTTCAGGCCCGAATTTTCGTTGTTGAGGCGCACGGCGGCACTCTTGTACTCGTCGTAGATCCACGGGGCCCCGTTGTCCATTGTTGTGTTCTGCGGCAACGCGCACTCCGTGACATAGTCATTGTCTAGTTTACAAGCCGGAACCAGGCTGTTCGCCCCAGGCGCAGCGCCCTCAGGTAGGATGTTCAACGCAGCAAGATCAGTGTAGTTCCAGCCCAGAAAGCCCTCACCGAACTTGCGCGCAGTGTTCACAATTCGTTCGTACCCGGAGCTAAAAAGGGGCAGCGTCGACTGCCCATCGTACAGCTCATAGTAGCGGCGGCGCGTCTCGGCCCCGAGCCGGTATGCGTGCAGAAGCCCCGCGTACGGTCCAGTGAACGACTCCTCGCTATTCCATGGCGAGTCCACGTAAGTATACGGCTCCCAGTCGTTAGCAAAAGCAAGAGAGCCGGTTAGGTTACCCTTCAGCTTCTCCACCTTATCCAATGCAACGATCTGCTGGTCGTAGTCGTACTCGTCCGGCCAGCGTTCCCCGTGCCGCGTGAGCATAACCACTTGGTCCACTTTACACCCACTCGGCGGGTCGCGATTAATGCCGTAGCCGCGGCGGTCGCTGTAAGGGCCCTGCCAACCAGTGTACTTGAGCAGGTTGTGAGCATCGCTCATGCGCTGCGTGTAGGGCTTGTTTGGAGTGTAGAAAGGCTCGGTGTTGAAGGCCGAGCCAGTAGCCAGAATGACGGCAGCAGTGTAGAGGCCAAGCATTCCGAAGTGATGAGAAAGAAGAGCTTGATGCTTGCTCTAGGACGTCTGAGGTCGGCTATTTATAATAGTTACCGAGGATGCGTCGAGGCGGCGCCGAGCGTGCGTGCTTCTTCGATGAATTAGGCGGTGTTATGCACGTCCGTGCGTCATGTAGGGTATTGAGCATCTTCGAGTGTATAACGAGGGCGGCCAAATCTTTGAGCGGGGTGCGTTTGCCTGCAGCTTTGAACCGTGCTATACGGAGGCTTTTTTCTTAATGAATAAAGGAGGTATGATTCTTTATGTTCGTCTCAAAAAGCTGGTGCAAATAAATGCCTGAAAGCGTCGTCCCTGCCAAGCACTGACGGCTTTTACAAAGTCGCTCTGCGCATATCGTCAACGGCCAAGTCCGGCCGTGCCCATCATGCACGTGGTGCGTCTCCTCACCCTGGAAAGTCCACACACGTGTGGGAACAGACCCACGTGTGTGTGTGATATGCGGACGATAAGGCTCGCTCGCCCTGAAGCAAAGTCGTCAAGCAGTGAGCGACAAGCAATTTACGACGCCCGACGGCACGGCGTTTCTGCTCGGTGCACTGTACCGGTCCGTACTGCTGTCACGCGGACGTATTTGATTCATCAGTGAGAAAAGTTGTGAATATGCCGATGCCATATATTTTAGGTTACGTACTGCCGTAAAAAAAAGATAAAAAGGCAACGAACGCGCGGCGCCGGTGATGAGACATGGACGAGCAGCGTTGAGTCTCGGCGGTCGTAGCCGTTTAAGCACGTGACGCTTGTCGGAGGCGGCCCCGGGCCGGGGTGATTGCCTAATCGGAGTTGTAAGGACCGCGGCAGAGAGGCGGCGCTAGCGAAGACTTGCGGCGCGAGGGAGGCATGAATGAGCATTGCGCTTAAATTTACGTCGCTCTTTGTTCGCACCCTGGCGAAGCCGATAGCCAGCACGATCAAGAACCATGCGAAGGATCACCCGAGGTTTCGCAAGGCGTGCATCGGCTTCGCGCAGGGCCTCCACAAGGCCGAATACAGTCTGCGACTGAAGCTGCTGAACCAGAACAATAAAATCAAGCCGCTGAATGACTCGCGGGCGATCCAGACCGGTGCGAATTTCGTTGCCGAGTCGTTTGTGTTCTCGGTGGCGGGATCCATGATATTCTACGAGTCCTACCGGTCGCGCAAGAAAGAACAGAAACGGCAGGAGTCTGTGGCCGACGACATCCGCGTCCTGCAGGATGAAATCAGCTGGATCAAAGAAAAGCTCGAGCAGAGCACCATCATCCGCCCCGGCGAGCACGCTGATCTGCCCAGCGACCTGCGCCCAATGATTCTGAAGGCGTTGAAGGACGACGAGCAGCAGCCGCTGCGCGACACCGGATCGGATGCTCAGAAAGAACGCCAGCTGCCAGCCGTGCAGGCAGCGGCAGTAGCGCCGCCGCTCGAGGCGACGCGCCAGACTCAAGAAAAGAAACTGTAAAGTATGCGGTAACTGTAAAGTACCAAACTAACGTAGTAGAGCAATCGAATTAGAGTACTTGTTTTGCGTGAGTCAATTGAATTACAAGTAGTGCTATTGAAATGATTATATCTCTGCTCTGTAGAGAGCAGCAGCACAGCAAGTGTCTATTTCGGAGGAAGCATATCAGTGGCTAATATGAATGCTCGAGGACGGAAAAGGAGCAGTAAAAACGAGCCAGCGCAGAGCGGCGCTTGAGCGGCGCTTGCGCCTAGCTGGGGCGGTAGTATCCCGGCTGGACAAACGGCATCTTGGCAACCTTGGCGGGTCGCAGCTTGCCCCGAATTTCGATGTCCACCTCGGTACCGGTCTTGGCCAGATTACGCGGTAAGTATCCCATGGCCACGTTCTGTTTCAGCGTCGGTGACATGGCGCCAGACGTCACCTCACCAACAACGTTGCCGCTCTTATCGAGGATCTTGGCGCCCTGGCGTGGTGCCGGGCCCTGGGACACTAGGCCCGAGCGCAGCGGGCTAGTTTTGGCTGCGAGCTCGTTCAGCACGATGTCCGCACCATTGAAGCCCTTCTCGGCCCGCCGCCGCTTGCCAATCACCCAAGCAAGCCGCGCCGCCACGGGGCCAATGTCCTCGCTCAGCTCGTGGCCGTATAGGCACATACCGGCCTCCAGGCGCAGCGAGTCGCGCGCAGCCAGGCCAATGGGCTGCACCTCTTCGTTCTCCAACAGGGCTTCTGCCACGGCGTTGGCTTCTTTCTCGTCCACAATCGAGATTTCAAAGCCGTCCTCGCCCGTGTAGCCGCCGCGCGCAACGTGCACCTTGCCGCGCGTGAGGCCGTCCAGCGTCACGAAGCGCGACTCGCCGAAGTAGAGGTCGGACAGGTCCTCGCTCGTCAGGCCCTGCAGGGTTTGCGCCGCCTGCGGGCCCTGCAGGGCAATAAGGGCGCCGTCAATGATTGTGTGGTCGACGGACGCGCCGAGCTTCTGGGCCGCGTCGGCAAAGAACGCCAGGTCCTTGTCGCGGCACCCAGCATTCGTGACGACATAGAATTCGTTTTCACCATGGCGCGTGATGATCGTGTCGTCCACAATGCCGCCGCGCTCGTTCAGGAGCACGGAGAGCGTGGACGTGAACGGCTTGAGGCTCTGCAAATCGCCCGGCGTCACCGTCTCGAGCAGCTTCACGGCGTCGGGCCCGGAGAACTGGTGCTGCAGCATGTGGCTCACGTCGAACAAGCCGGCGTGGTTGCGCACGAAATTGTGCGACTCGATGTGGGACTGCGCTTTGTAGAGCACAGGCATGGCGAAGCCCGCGTAGTCGACCATCTTCGCGCCGTGGCCTACATGCAGGTCATAAAGGGGTGTGCGCTTCAGCCCCGCGAGCTCGCTGTACGCGCGCCGGCCAATTCGCGCGACTGTCGTGCGGGCAATGGACATGAGGGACGTCCTCGCGGGCCCCGGGCTAGTATATATGTGTTGCTGACTCGGGCGCAGAGCTCGGGTCCCCGCACGGGACCGCCGGCCCCGAGTCGGCATACACGGTGACGCGCCGAGCGCGCGCGCGTGCGCGCAGTAACACCTCCGCAGCACAGACAGTCTAGACTAGACAAATAACATATTAATAGTACAGCACTTACATAGTAGCCGTTGCGCGCGGCGAACAGGCTCGAACCGGGGCCAGAGCCCACCAAGACTCGGAGACTCCTTGCATTGTAGGTGCGTCTCCGGGGAAGGTAGGAGGAGGAGGACGCAGAGGAGGAGGCTTCCTTGCCCTGGCCCCCACTGCAGGCCCCTGCGGACCTCTCTGGGAGCGAGATCCTAGTAACAATAAAATAACGAAGGACGAGCGGCCCTCGTAGGCGAGGCGCCGACGGCGGCCGCCGCAGCGGCGACACCGTGCAGCTCCGCCCCGCCGTGGCGGGTGCGCGGAGCCGAGGCGCAGCGCACTCACGCCTAGGCGGCGGTCTTCTTCTTCTTCTTCTGCTTCTCAAGCTCAACCTTGAGCAGCCGGTTCTTGTTGACGGTGGGCATGACACCGCCGCCGGAGATCGTCGCGCGTACGAGCTGGTCGAGCTCTTCGTCGCCGCGAATGGCCAATTGCAGATGCCGCGGTGTGATGCGCTTCACGTTAAGCTGCTTCGCGGCCATGCCTGCGAGATCGAGGAGCTCTGCGGTCAGATACTCCATGACGGCGGCGAGGTAGATTGCCGCCTTCGAGCTCACGCGCACCTTGCTGCGCACGTTGTTTTTGAGAAAGCGCTTGATGCGTCCGACGGGGAAGTTCAGCCCCGCGCGAGCGCTGTGCGACGTCTGCGAGCGCGAGGACCCGGTCGACTTGCCTTTGCCACCTTTGCCTTTGCCTTTGCCTCCAGACATGCCGTGTGTGGTAGGGCCCTTGGTCCGGGACGTGTCTTGTGATGTATTTATCAGATGGGAGAAATCGCGTGTCGCGCCGCCTAACCCTTTTTCAACGGGTCACTACCGACATCACCTTGATATGCTGACACACCAGCGTGATGATGGGCAAGGGCACCCCCACATCAAAACAAACGACGGTGTACGAACTGTGCAAGAATGCGCCCCTAGCGCGTCAGTGGGCCCTGTAACCAGCGTCGTTGTTCGCGGCCCATGTGCCCATAGTGTTTCCGGTCTAGTCGCTATATTCGACGCGCTTAAACTAGTTTATTAGTCACGCGCCGCAGCGTCCGCGTGCGGGGTTTCGCGCCATACACAGCGCTGGTAAGCCAAAAAAGTATATTCCGGGAACAACAATTAGCCTGACCTCGTATCCCGCGCCCAGACTTGGGTCGATCGTGTTCTGATAGAATAAAAAAATAACAAAAAAAAAAACAGAAGACGCTTGAGAGTGTGGCTAAAAAAAAAGAAAACGATGACAAAAAAAAATGAGTAGTTTGCTCTTAGTGAGGCTCGAACTCACGACACTAGGATTATGAGACCTATGCTCTGCCAACTGAGCTATAAGAGCGCTGCTACTATGCCACCTTAGTGACTTTCTGATTGTTTCATCTTTGTACAGATTATCAGGCTCTGTTAAGCAAGTGATCGTGATTACGTGGGGAAGCGAGCGGTGGCCAACTAAAACAAGCAGCAGCGCCAGTTGACCACGCATACTCTGTAAATGTCGTTTTCGTTTCCGTCGCAGCCCTGCTCAGTCATAATTGGAGGCCTCCTCGACCAGCTCTCGGGCTTCATCATCCGGCGTCCCGTGTTTGGCGCACTCTATAACAAGGCGCAGGCTGCGACGCGGCCGAGTGAGGACCTCAGCGTCCAGGGCTCGTTTAAACTCGCCAGTGTCGCCACCTCGCTGGCCAGGTCGTACGCCATCAACTCTCTGGTTGCACTCACGGGTGCCAGGAGCATCAGGAGCGCCGCCGTGGTGGGAACGCTTGTGTTCCTTGCGTCGAGCGGGCCGCAGCTCGTCACAAATACCGTGGTCGCCAAGAAGTCGTGGGACGTCATTCTGGCCCAATTCGCCGTGAAAGCCCTTGAGACTGTCGGCTTGGCCGTCGCACTTGTTGCCATTAAAGAGAGCCACGGTAGCGTCTCAGTTGAATGGTAGGCTCGGCCCCCATCGTCCCGATACACCGTATTCACTTCACAGCATTACAGTTAGTTAGTGCGAGAGCTGCACAATGGCTTTGGCTAGACATATATTGAAGAACGCGAGTGAGAAAAAAAAAAAAGTAAGAGCAGGCTAAATGCACTGCGCAATGAAACTCCGCCGAAGAGGTAAAGTAAAGTAAAGTAAAGGCGAATAAAAACAAAAAGAAAGCGAGGCTACCAGGGCTCGAACCTGGAATCTCGTGATTCGTAGTCACGCGCCTTAC